>JANJGK010006962.1:0-2500 GCA_039081455.1 Macrobrachium rosenbergii
ACAAGGCCTCTCCACATACCGCCCGAGAGAAAGAACACAAGGTCAAGGTCACTCCCAGAATAGTGCCCAAACAAATACTTCAGAAGAAATCAATAAATTTATTAGACCCTTAAGAACAAGAAACAATGTAAAACGAATGTAATAATGTAGTTACACAGCATAATTACATTATGTAAATATAATGTACATAATTAACCACCCCTTAAGCAACTAAGCAATGTAAATATAAATAATATCCCAAAATCCCTCTCCAGTCACATTCCCATCATACACACACACACACACAAATATACTGTATATAACACATTTTCTTACCTTTACAATATGATATATATACTGAAAGGCCCTTCTGTAAATTCACTTACACGAACTTTCATGTGTC
This sequence comes from Macrobrachium rosenbergii, assembly GCA_039081455.1. NCBI lineage: Eukaryota > Metazoa > Arthropoda > Malacostraca > Decapoda > Palaemonidae > Macrobrachium > Macrobrachium rosenbergii. The sequence continues at coordinate 383 of JANJGK010006962.1, forward strand.
CTTCTGTATTCACTTACACGAATTTTTTTACATTTTACCGCTCACTTGGCTATACTAAACTGAACTACACAAAAATTGCATGACTTCCTGTTCGCCACCTCTTGTTTTGCTGCCGTATCTGTGATAAACAGTAATTTGTCTTTTCTAACTGGGCTATGGTAGTAACATCATTTGTTACTGAAGCAATGATAGTTACCCCACGAGCAAACTACCGTTGTAACATTTCGGCCATAAACAGTGCACCAATAATAGCTTCGGCTAAGGAAGCGGCAAATTGCTGTTTAATTCAGAACTCAGTCACATTATACAAAAGGTTGTGATATGAATTTGCGGATTTTTATTTCAGTTCAATACAGGATGAGGAAATGACGACAACTGCTCAAGTAGGAAAGAAAGCAAGGCCTGTGCTTGTTTCCTGAGCCTGTAAACGAATTTTTATTATAAGTGAAATGTTATAGTTGTGATGGTTCACATTAATCTTTATTTTCATTTTATCCAGTTTATTAACACGTTCTCGCTTTTTCCATTACACACACACATATATATACATATACATACATACATATACGCACACATACATAATCCCACCCAACGATACATTTTTTAAATTTCGCTTATTCCACGTGCTGCCAACGTCGGCTATAAACTGAACACCTGCAATGGGCCTGATGGTCGCTTCTGTTAATTGCCTTGTCAATCATGAAATATTAATCTATGTCTACTGCAATATTTACCATCACTGTAAGTAAGGAATGTTTTATCTACTTACGTAAAATTTATTACATTTGATTAACCAGAAAATATGTTTTTTGACCTTTGAAGACAGAGGAAGAGAATAAGAAACGCTAAAAATTATTTTTGGTCCATTTTCATCTCATCCAAAACGGTGGTAGCTGTTATCTTATTTCTGAGAACTTTTAATATGCGCTGGAATAAAGTTTCGGTTTTCCAATGATACCACTTTAGTGATAATAAAAATTATACGGGTAAAATTAAAGAGCATTTTGTGGAAACTTCCAATGAGTCTAACTCTTCAACTGTCCACCGAGCAGTAAATGACCAAGACCTGAGCGTGAACAATTGAGTTGGGCCGTCTGGACCGGAGAGGATTAACCTTAAATAAAATAAAAACTACTAAGTCTACAGGGCTGCAACTTGGTATGTTTAATGACTGGAGGGTGGATTATCAACATACCAATTTGCAGCCGTCTAGCCTTAGTAGATTTTAAGATCTGAGGGTGGACAGAAAAAGTGCGTATGGACAGACACATAGCAATCTCAATAGGTTTCTTTTACAGAACAATAAAAAAAAATGTAGAATCAGTTTCACGAAGTTGTAACAACGAAGGTGTCCTTAATATCATTATTTTATAAATATTCCACTTGAGAATAAAAGAGTTTACATTTAAATCTCCTATCCCCTTTCTTTTCTAAATTGAAGAATAAACTAGAAAATAAATAGGCATACAACCAATCATGCGCATGTATATAATAGAAGAAAACAGAAATGGATAGTTAAAGTCTCGCAGTTTTTTAATCAATTTTCCACTCCTGTTGGCAGAATCTGTACAATGGGTTTAAATGACACCTCCCGCTGATAAAATATTCACAATCACCTCTGCAGTTTCATAACCTCTCCAAAGGAATGCAGAACGTATGCAAGCTCTTTTACACAAGGTTACATTAGGTTATGAGAATGAACACTATAGATAATCCACCAATTACGGACTATTATAATTAGATATGCAGCGATAGTCATTGTTTGATTTTTATGAAGGATAAATCAAAGGTTATTTTAGCTTAAGCAATGGTCTTAGCATTCACAGACTGTTAATTTCGTAAACTTAATGAATGATGTCTTTTCTATCATGGTCATTGTTATATTATTCTCTCTGAAAATAATGACCATTTTAGCCTTAAAAAACATCAGTCTGAATATGTAGCAACTACTGGAACCATAAAGGAGAATAATGAATTAAAGAAAAATCTACTCGTTCCTCCTTGTAAAAAAGACTGTTTTTTTTTTTTTACTCATTTACTATGATGAAAATAATTCTTAAATCTAGAATATTCGTCGCATAATATTGATGTAGTCTTTGAATTATTGACCATTTTATC
>JANJGK010006962.1:7500-33886 GCA_039081455.1 Macrobrachium rosenbergii
TTTTTCTGGAATAGGAAGACACTGGTTTTAGAGTATTATCGTGGACCATCGGGAATAGGCGGCACATTTATTGGAAATAGAAAAAAAATAGGAACCACTTCGTTCAACCTCGATCTCATTAACTATGATATTACTGGACTGTTAAGTTTTTTCCCAGTACGATCCACATTAAGGTAATCACATTTCATCCTTATGATCAGAATAAGTTGCAAGAATGATATTGTCTTTCAAGGTTATTGCGGATGTTATAATTCTACAGTAATGACTAAGAAAGTAAAAGAACATTTTGTTTATTAAGCTCGAAAACTACTTGAAGAAAAAGGTATTGACTTTGCTGACTTGCAGCCAACAAATATTTACGTTAGAGGCGGAGGGCTCTTCGATCTATATGACATTCTTCCTACACTGAGTGCATCGTCTAGTGTTTACTGGCGGCACTGCGCGTCCATGTCTTCCTGACCGAAGAAGTTCAGTAAGAAGAAGGACACCATTTGGGGAGAGACTTCATATAAGGGACGAAGAAAAGTCATATCTTCAAGACGGCTTTGTTTATTTCATAAATTTGTTCCCGGCTTCTTGAAAATAATTAGAGCAGATGTTTGCTGTATTCCAAAACCACATCCACTTCATGTTTCAGCTCTTGCGGATTTGGGGAGGATTCTCTTATGATCTAAACTTTGAACTGGAACTCAAAGATGAACTAAATTCCGGAAAGAGAAAACCTTTTCTGAAGCACAATGTTTTATACACCACTTGGTCTATCATAATACTTATAGTAGTGACAACGACCTTTATCATAAATATAAGCTTTATCGGACCAAGTGAAAACAGTGCTATCAGTTTGGTAAAGAATGCGTTGAATTTCCTGTTCGTCATTAATTCCACGGTATTGCAATATTACATAGTTCCTATCCTTCAAAAAACTAGCCCGCATAACACTCCTTTTAAGGTATGAAATTGTAACACCAGACTGCCTTCCAAAACGACATTTCATACCAGTGTTTGCAGTCTTTGCTTTACGCTTTTGTATCACTCTTATGGTATTGCTCTTTATCGTCGACGACTTAAGGGATACATCAGACAGATTCGTCATTCTAAACTATCTGGCTTTTTCTGTTTACGTTGTTTTTACTCCTCTCCATAACATCCCAACAGGCTGCTTTATTTACTTGATTTCTAAAACATTGTCTGAACGGTTAGACCAAGAGATAAAATGCATCTTTGGAGAAAAGGTTCTCAATGAAAATTATTTTGCTCAAAATGGAATAGAAGAAAACACAAATATTTGGCATTTACACTTGAGAAAAATTAAATCCAAAATGCTGCCATCTCAAGTAAAGAAATCTCGTGCTTTGTATCGAAGAGTTCAGGTCAAGTGTATCAGTACAACACAAGAAATAAGAAATGCTGACAAAATCGTTGAGGGGAAATTTCCAGTCTCACTGGAAGAAAAAACAGACCGGCTTCTCACGTTTATTGCGAGAATTGATTTGATCGTCAAAGCACTGACACAATACGAGACCATTCCGATTATACTGGTTATCGTTGCGTATTTCTTCAGCGCAGTTCAAAATATATTTCTAGTCATTACAGACGGAATTCAAAGATACCTGTTAGCAGCGTTGCCGGTTGTTGAAGCTGTTACGACTTTTGTTTTTGTCCTGTGGTCCCCCGATTCTCTAACTGCCAAGGTGAGTCATTATAATTATGTCCAGCAAAATATGATGTGATTGTATTGCCTCTGCACACTTTATTTAGCAGTCTAAGGTTCACCAACATGTTACCGGCCTTCGCGCATAGCAGTGACCAAAACCTGTTTATAACTAAGAACAAACAACTAGTACCATGACACCCATGACTTCTAAATACAATTCATGTTCAAGGACAAATAGATAATGAGGGTTGTCGGCTAACCCTGATTCGCCTTGAATTCTACAGCCATTTCCATATTTCGGTGTTGTTATAACAAGAATCTGTCACTGAAACACCCATGTTACAACCATATTTACTTATCCACTTAATTACCTTTTCATAATCGAAGGCGCAGTGCTTAAAAACGTCCATCAAAATCTATTCTACAAAAAAATTTGCGAAAAAAAGTATCAAACAGGCAAAGAAAAAAAAGAGATTAAATTTCAAGAGCGCTTTATGCTAAGAGTGTAAATTCGACAACTTTGTTGAAAGTTGCCTTGTGAAGAAAATTGACTGACTGTTGTAAATATATTTAACTTGTTGGTGATCCTCTGACTATACCTGATGTGTATATTTAATGTGCATGAGAAACAACAACCTGACAGTAACTTAATATTAGCCTAGGACTTGGTAGAGTAGTGTTGTTGGTCCGCTGTTATATTTAGTGTATACAAGTGATATAGTTGTTGGCCTGGAAAACAAGATTGTTCAGTATGACGATGGTGCAACACTTGTGGGTGTAGTAGTCTCCACTTATGAGAACTGAAGCTGCCCTTAGTCAACCGTGACATGGAGCGGATTAGGGAAAGGTGCAATCTGTTGGGGTATTTGGCTGAACTCCTGTAAAACGAAAGCTCTATTGGTTAGCAGATCTCGTACAGATTTTCTACTCCCCCTCCAATGAATGGGACTCTGCTGAATTAACCTAAAGCTTTAGCTATTCTTGGTGTAACTTTTGACTCACATCTCAAGTTTGAGAAATATTTAATGAAAGTGTCAGCAAATTTCGCACGTTAGGTATTGTACGTCATTTACCCTTCCTTTACTAGAATACCGTTCTCCGGTGAGGATGTCTGCTTCTGCCAGAGATTTATCTCTTCTAGATGGAGCAGTTTCTTTTTCCTAACAGTAGCAGTCATGACTTGGGCCATCGACGAATAGCCCTAGTTTGTCAATTTTCCATAAGTTGTATTTTAACAGAGATCTTTCATATTCACAATTCATCCCTGATCATCTTTTCCTGCGGAGAGTAACCAGGTTTACTGAACAGCAGTACCAATATGTAGTAAATGTATCTTGCTTTCGAACTTCTCAGTTCCAGAGGACCTTTACTCCTCACAACGGTGGACTGTGGAACAGTCTCCCTGAGGGTGTCGTGAAATTGGAACTTCAAAAGTTCAAGCGAAGATATAATGCATTGTACTATTTTTTTTTCTTTTCTCATAAGTGATTTTTCTTCCTCTATTTTCCATTACCGTCTGTCACTTTTTTCTAATGAAGACCATATTCTTTTGAAGCTTGTGTTTTAAGTCAATGGATCCCATGAGTTTGTACCATAAGAATAGGGTGAATGTTCCGAATAATAATAATAATAATAATAATAATAATAATAATAATAATAATAATAATAATAATAATAATAATAATAAGTTTTGCCATCAGACGGAGGATATGTTCAGTAAAATCCCACTTCTTATGCAGGGGCAATAGTAATGACAAAACATTTTTCTCTACATTAAACCAAACATGCATAAAAAAGAAAGGCTAAATCAGTCATTAAATTGAAACTATCTATAGTCCATTCTCGAAGGAAGCAATGGAAAAAATGCCAATAGAAATGAATTGAACATTGCTACGCATGTGTTCATTACTATTTCTACTTCTGTTATTTTAGTGATAATACTTTGTATTTCAAAACTGCGTTTAACTGTTACATTGTCATGAAAAGACCATCCGTGGAGCTTCGTAGGCTCTCATGTGTAACCTTTCTCGGAGGGTTAATTGAATATAAGGGAAAGCTACTTTTAATACGAAAAACAAGCCGGCTTAGAGCTTATTAAGAAAATTAATGCTAATATAAAAGAGTAATATTTCTTTATTGATTTTATGTATATTTTTCTTCCAATGTTAGCTGCACAACAAATAATGTGATGTAAGAAGTAAGGTCCCCTAAGAAAGATGTCGACTGAAAGCAATGTCAGGGATGTTTCAAAAAAGTAAACGGCTGAATAAATAAAATTATAGAATAATGATATGTTCTTGCTTCGAATATTAATTAGATATTAAAGATATTTGAATTACGTTTACTGCATTAGTCTGTGAGAAAGACATAATTTAACATAATTGTTATTGAGGTCATAAAGAGGAATATATGAAAATGGAATACCAGATTTACGTGGACTTTGGATAATTTACAAAAAAAAAAAAAAAAAATGCCCTCACCTTAAACAGGAAATTATTCTGAGACCGGAGAAATCTTGTGAACCCCGAGTATTTTGCCTAATAATGAGATATATAATTTTTTTGCATTCCGATGTATTTAAAATACATGCTTTTGGAAAATATGATTAGAGATGTAAACGATATTGCCCATATAAAATTATAATTAACAAGTCTTTGTATTTTAGTTTATTTTTTTCGTGAATTATTTCTTTTTCTTATTTTGTTTTATTCAGAGACGCGACTGGGCTCAAGCTCTTCGCTCAGAGATACAACTTGTACGTGATCCAGCCATCTCTAAACAGGTAAGTCCAATAAGTCTTTTGTGGTAATTTAAGAAGAGAGGACAATTGTGCTGATAAACACTAATCTTTAGTGACTGTTCAGTAATGACTTCCCTGAGTGTGAATACATTTATTTATTTTTGTAAACCCAATGTCATTTCATTTATACCTCTAATCAAGACCTAAGTGCCTTGAATGCTTTGCAATTTTAACTAGTACTTTGTGTCAAACCCTAACGATGAAAGATTCTTCCTTCCTTAAAAGACTTCAGGGATGCTGTAAAGCACAGATTTTCCCGTGGAAAGCTCCCTGCACAGGGGTAGAGCTGTCAGTGCACTTCACATGGTGTACTGTAAGCACTAATTAGGGGCGTTTGCCGTGCCCCCTCGGCCCCTAGCTTCACACACTTTTTAGTCTTTCTTCATTTTGCTATCCAGCCTCTCGAATTTTTCTGCTTAGTGCAACTGCGGGGTTTTCTCCCAGTTCTACCTTTAGATCCTTGTACTTCATCTCCTTTACTATCTGGATCTCTTATCTTGCTGTCCAACCACTCCAATTCCCCCTTTTCATTTCTTTAAATACTGACTGGCCAAAATTGCCCAAGTGCTTGGCCTGACAGCCTAAATTTCATAAAATCAATATATCCTGTGGAAACCACAGTAAAATCGCTCACGTCCATTTCTTTTCCCTACCACCACAGATGTCACGTGTCATTCATCAGCTTGAAAACGAAGTCACTTTTTCCCCTTTTGGGCTTTTTTTCAATGGGACGCCATTGCCTCATTCCGGTAGGTCTGAAAATGATTCAGGTAAGACATTTAAAGGAAAATTAGTCTTTTTACATGCTTTTATTTAACCTACATATGTGTCTGTCTGTTTGGGTCAAAACTGGTAATTCAATTTCCGACCTGTTCCTTTGTCCGATGGACTTTACATTTCACATGATTACTTAATCCCGATGACAATACAGCCTTACATGATCGTTAGCTCAGTAGTGACCTCTAGTGACCCTACAGTGACCTCTCCCATTATCTCAGGATTTATATGAAACTTCGGATTTTTCATACCTTCTTTGACTCGGTAGAATAAAGTAATAACTCAGCGGATTTTTCACACCTTCTTTGGCCCGACAGGATATCACGTTCAACTTCGTTAGCTACAGTCATAAATCGGTTACAGTTTCTGTCAAAACAAGAATATAAAAAAAAAAAAAATAAAATTTAAAACACGTTTTTATTAAAATGCACTAAAAATTCAAAGATAACTGTTTGAGATACACAAGAATTATCTTACAATTAATCATGTTTAAAAATAAAAGTGTGGGCGGCAAAAATGAAAGGAAATGCTATAAGAAGAAGAAAAGAAGAAGATGAAGAAGAATATATATATATATATATATATATATATATATATATATATATATATATATATATATATATATATATATATATATATATATATATATATATATATATATATTTTCTTGTAGCATTGTCTTTCATGTTTGGTGGTCACCTTTTTGATTTTTGTAGACATGATTAATTGCAAGAAAATCCTGGTGTGTCTCAACAAATTATTTTTTACTTTTTAGTGCATTTTATGTTTTTTATTTAACCTGACTTTGGCGATTTTTTTTTTTTTAGAATTTCTTGCGAATGTCTGATAGTTCTATGGTGAATTATATGAATTTTTTGTTAAAATTCATTTCTGTCAAAACCATTTGTATTTTTAGGCTATTATTTAATTCAAATAAATGGACACGTTTATTATGCTAAATTCCCTTGTTTATTTATGCACTACATGGCAAGGCAAATAAATGAGGTACTACAATATCAAGTCAATTTACTCTCGTGCTATGTGTGCATAAAGGAAGGCAATTAATGGTTAAAGAACACGAAGGCTTGTGAACTGTACAGTCAGTACTTTATCTTAGTATTGATAATGAATGAAAGGAAGCTTCTTACAACAAAAAAATTTAAAAAATGGGGAGCCACTGAAAGCGTGAGGCTGTTTTGAGACATTTCCCATCAAAATAAAGTTCAAGTAGAAACAAAAATTTTATCTTTCCATTGAAAATTCGAATACATATTTTCTCACGGTTGTTTTCATGATGTACAGTTTTTCTGAATAATGCACGGAATTTTATAAACTCATTTATTTTTCAGGTGATGAGCACAATAGCTACGTACATCATCATCATCTGGCAGTTCAAAATGTCAGAGAATGGAAAATATCCAGATCGTAGCAATTCAACGCTTCTGTGAACGAATTTCACTTCGCACGTCTTACTATACTTTCACATTACCTTCAAGGTAACTGAGTTTAGTGTAAGCGAATACCACAGGATAATAACAACAGTCAGCAATTTAGCCAAAAGATCTTTCCGTGTTTACTTCCGCACCGCTGGCTTAATGAGACTGTTTGAAGAATGATAGAAGAGTAAACAAAAGGACCGAGTGGTTAATTATCAAAGGTTGTCGGTAAAGAGATAATACAGGAAATCAAAGGAATGTCATAACTCTGTTCAACTCGCCAAGTAAAAATTTTAACACGTAGTCAGCAAGTACTTTTATAAACAAATATACGATATCGAAAATAACGATAGGAAAATCAAGATTCCAATACAACGCGTTCAGTAATAAATTAAATAAGTCATAGAAATAGAACCTATTCAACTAATGATATATTTTACAGAATTATTAACCTAAGTTTCGTATTTTTCTTTATCGTTTAATAAGACCATAATTTTATTCATAAAGTGACCTTTATTCTTTATTACAACAACATTAGATTTATCGGGCTTTTTTATATGCAATGATTAATTTTTTTCAAGATACTTATAAGCCGGGAGAAATCTTGGCTAAGGCAGCTAGAACACAGCACCTTGCACAATTCCTTTGCAAATACTGATGTCTGTAGAACATTAATTATTATCATTATGTTTCTCTAAATTACAAGTGCATTAGAAATGCTAACGTAGCTCAGGTTACCATAAAAAAAATTCCTTAAGCGTTACTCCAATGCAGATGTAGAAAAACTATCCACCGGTTGGTAGGAAAGATTAACCACAAAATCTAGGTTGGCATGTTAAGGCTAGTCGCTTCCAGCAATGAATTTTTTCAGCCTGAATTGAAACTTCGTGTTGAAGCAGTTACAACATTTACAGAGTGTACCACAGCAAAAGCCTGGCATCCGCAATTCTCCGAATAATGGATCTGGCTGCACAAATGAAATTCCGTGCAAGGACTGTGACAGAAAAGTAATATGGCCAAACTGGAAAATCACTAGCACTACGAATCGGTCGGTTCTGTTTGATATAATATATCGAAATGGCTTGGTTAAATACTTATGCCTTTAGTTCAAAGCATTTCAGATACATGAATAACAGTGCTAACTTTTAAGCAAATTGGACATTTTGTTTTAATTATAATTTTAATATGGTATGTTTTGATGTTGTATCTTTATTTACCAAATTGTATGTTGATTACCTATTTGAATCTTTGTAAAACAAGTAAAATATTTTTGGTATTCCTTCGATATGTTCAAAATCCATGGCTTTTAAACGGTTTTGTATAATAGGAAAAAAAAATTTTAAGGATGAACTGATGGAATTACCTAAAGTTCTTCCGAGCGACTGACAGGTGATCGCACGTGTGGACTAAGGGTAAGCAACGATTTTATGACAGTTCGCCCCGGATTTCGTATGGGAAGAATCTCAGGCTCTCAGATCAGAATATGAATAAACTTTGCATAGGCCTAATTCATTTCATTGTGAGACCTTGCGGCGCTATTTGTAGACTGTTGTGAGTCCAAATCATATAAAAAAATAAAAAATATATATTTCCATGTGATACAGACAATTTGGTATAGGCCTAGGCCAGTGTCCTGCCTTTTCATGGAAGGTGTTGTTAGTGAAAGTAGGTTTAAGGGTGCGTTCACACCAGTGACATGTTGCTTGGAGACAAATTGGAAACATTTTGGAGGACACAGTAGGAGACATCCGGATACAAATCTCCTGATATGTATGGGGACATATCTGTCACAATGTTGAGAGACATGTCGGCAATAAGAGTCGACTTGGTGAAACTGTCCACACCATGTCTCCAGAAGTGGCAGACATGTCGTCGTGTGAGGATGCTTTGCTGGCAGCTGCATCATTTGTTGTTTTGTGTGCCCATCGGAGAAGAAGAAAACGTTATTATACAACAGGAACGGCGAAGCGCACCAAACTCTGATAAACATGTTGATAGAGGATGATACGTGTCTTCCGACGCACAATAAAAGAGAAAGGAGTGCTCGGAAACTTCTTAAGGATCTCAAGATGTGATTCTGAGTACTTGCTGCAAATGACTGGTAGCAACATCAGTAAGCAGGACATAAACTATCGGCAATCAATACCGGCCAAGACCGCCTTGCTGTGACACTACGATTTTTGGCCACAGGGGACTTCTACACCACCCTTGGAAATACGTTCAAGATTTCCAAACAAGCAGTCAGTCTCATTGTTCCAAAAGTTTGTGACGCATTGATTACAGCTCTCAGCGACTACATTAAGGTAAAGAGAATTATGAAATACTAGGTAGATTTTTCTAATTATGAATCCTATTTGTTTAAATAATTTGACATTTACGCAGTGGCGTATCTAGGGTATGGCAGTCATGGCTTGTGCCGTGGGCGCCACTTTGACAGGGGCGCAAAAATTGTTGGGCAAAAATTAAAATTTGTGACTTACAGTTTCTTCGACCTCTAATTTGCGACCCATGCAACCATTAACTGAAAAGCTGCATCAACACAGCGCCCTTATCTAATACATATAAATAATATATATATATATATATATATATATATATATATATATATATATATATATATATATATATATATATATATATATATATATATATATATATATATATATATATATATATATATATATATATATATATATATATATATATATATATATATATATATATATATATATATATATATATATAGTTTCCTGTAGCCCTCCCCGTCACCGACAAATAATACCAAGCAATATTACAGAACATGTCATAACACAGAATACACCAGTCCCTTTCCGAAGAACTACAAGGTATCAACCTACCTGTTTCTCCCTAGTCGATGTTTCCGTTAGATTATCTCTTTCATATTTAATCTGAAGAGATCACCAGGATACCACCTCATATATTTATTTTGCAAAACCGGCTGTGATCTGATTTTTTAGTGTAGCGGCTATTTATATCTTTGTCGCCAAGCTTCTTCTCACAAAGATTCTTGTACCTTCTTTTTCAAAGAAAGAGGGAGACAAGAGTTAAATTATGTTTTTCCCTCTAAATTCGAAAAGATTATAAGCCAGGGTCGTGCGTCAATCAGCATTGTTAACTTATAGACGAAAAGAGTCACAGTTTTGATTTCCGGGCATATTCATGCCTTTATAAAATGAAGGTCTAAACATGGAGTGGGTAAAAAAAATAAGGACGGAAATATCAAAAGGGAAGATTCAGTATAAAAATTTTGCCCAGCATAGTCTTGCAGCATTGGGTTTTTGAGAGATAAACGCACCAACATTTCAAATCTGTAACTGTGCCTGAGAGAGGCAGAAAAAGGCCTGGCAGCTTCATTACGACGGGCCTATCATTTAACATTTTACGAGTATCAACATCAGTTTGTACATGTGGAGAACGACTTCCTGCCCAAAGTACCAAATCCTTCTGGACGGAAAAGTACAACGTAAAAAATAAAAAAGAAATAACAACATATAAGAAATACTAGATATCCTTTATTTTGAAAGTCAGCATCAGTAGTGCGAATCCTAATATTAAAATAAAAAACAAAATTAGTAATTGAAACACCTTGCATATAAAGCGATAAGAACCAGAACTTCCCTTAAAAAGTAGACACGTATGACATTTATTTTTTAACAATTTTTTTTCTTTTTCAAAACTCTCAGCCATGCAGTAATTCACCTAATTCAGCAATCTAACTATATGTGAATTATTTATGGCAAATAGAAAGAAGGATGTTGTATACAAAGACTTACAAAATGCTGTGATAGAATTTATGCAGTTGCAACATGGAGGGTGTTGAAGATTATTAGTTTTGTGGGCAATTTGTTAGGGACGACTATAACTCCAATGATGTAACCGATGAATGTGTGAGAATGTATATAAAACAAAAGTAACATGGAAATGTGTGTTTCTTTTTCATCAGTGCTGAATGTTTTGTGGATTGAATGATAGGGGAAAATAGAGGAAATGCATATGGTGTAGGAACAAAGATGTAAGATAAGAAAGTAGGTCACGAATAGTGAGTAGAAGAGCCACTATTTATAGATGCTAACGTATTGATCAGAGATAGAGATGAGAAAATGAAGAAATTACTCAAAAAGTCCAAATATTTTCCAAACGCAAAAGTTGAAAGTCAGTGTGAACCAGCACATTCCGTAAGTGGAAAGGAAGGCCAGGAAGATGGTGCAACTTCGTCTGTTGGAGGGTAACCATAGTTGTTTTCTCTAAGGATGACCTAGGGGAGGGTCACATAGCGTGGCCGATGTAGTCTTTCATAAGAGATATACATATCTCCTCCGGCCATGTCAATCTATATACTGCGGCCTTGCACATCTTCGGTCCTTCGGGAAAAGTTCTGTTATTTCATTACCAGCTCTGTTACAAGGAATTTCTATGTCACTGGTAATTAAAGAGTATGGAGTTCGTTCATTAAGTACTTCAGAAAAGCATAAGGTCAATCCTATTGCTTTCTTGTACCCTTGGCACAGATTTATCTATTTCATCTCAATGATTAGATTAGCTTATTGCATCTGATCTTTAAAAACCATGAATACTTTCCCCATTTTCCCAGGAAGCTTTGATATGCAAAATTTGCATACATGTATCTTTAAATATTAAACATTTCCTGTGTATTTCAATATCCATACAACTGGTGGCCTTTTGGGGGCTAAAGGTCAATAAATTGTTTCTTCTTGAATTTCCAGAAATCTCCCTAATGTCCATCTACGTACAGATTTTGGATTTATTGCTCTGTGCTTCCTTTGATCTCTCAGAAGTGGAACCGAAGTAAAAAAGAATATATCTATTTACCGCTTTTTCAGTCACGGTCTCGGTTTAATAAAAATAAATATAATTACTCTTGCATTATTATATTCGTACATCCATGTACTTGGGAAAATAGATCGCCAGAGTACGTAAATATCATTTGATAGCTATTATATCTAATAGCCAGCTAATGCATTGTATAAAGGAATTTTGCCGTTATTTCATTTCCTAAAATTGTTTAAACAATTTTTTTTCATTAGTGCGAGCGTTTTCCATAATAAAATGTATTGCGAACTGAGGAGAAGAGGAATTTACTGATTAGGTCTATTACAAAAAATAAAATGGGGAAAATAAAACTTGAATGTGAACCATTCTAGTGTTACCGTAGCAACTCGAATACCACCCGCCCCCCGCGCCCCCAAGCAATATGTAACATGTCAATAAAACGCTTTCGTTTCGAAAACACGACCTGCCAGTCAAAAGAGACAAAATGGTAATCAAAGCAAAATTGTAATGTCGAATCAACTCTATTTTTCTCTGGATATATATATATATATATATATATATATATATATATATATATATATATATATATATATATATATATATATATATATATATATATATATAATACCAGGGAAAAATAGAGTTTATTCGACATTACTGTTTTGCTTTGATTACCATTTTGTCTCTTTTGACTGGCAGGTCGTTTTTTTCTGAGCGAAAACGTTTTATTGACATGTTACATATTGGAGGCGCAGGGGGAGGGGGTTTTAAATATATATATATATATATATATATATATATATATATATATATATATATATATATATATATATATATATATATATATATATGGCTCATCCCTTTAGGTAATGGGTATAACCCTCATCGAAAATTGTGGCCTGGCTCACGAACACCAGAGATCATTAGTGGCAGGATGGTGAATGCAGTTAAGCCAGTAAATATTCTTTCCCCCTGGCTTCAGTTCTGGACACGTGACACTCAATAGTCAATAGAACTGTTTACTTGCAAGAACTGCACTCTACAAGGAATGGGATGTCTTTCGATATTGTTACAAACGTCCCTTTGACCGTTTGTTTTATGCTTTTTCCGCATTAATACTTACACGTAATTAAAGTAAAATGCTAAAGAACTACAAGATGTTTGTGTAAAGTTAACTGACGTTTCTCCCACGCCACTCCATTACCCCTTATGGCCGCCCAGATGTCAAGTGGGCAGGTAATTTGCAAACGTTCCCCACGTAATTAAAAAAAGCACCTTTCCAAAGCTGATAATCGCCACCCGAGGTGGAGTTAGTAACCTTTCTCTCACATTAAAGAAAATTCCTTTGAGACTTCACGCCCTCCACATATTGTTAATCAGTCCCCAATCAATTTCCCTGAGATCTATTCGAGGAAAAATTCTCCTCGCCTTGCTACCTGCAACCGCTACCGCGGGTCACTTCCTTGAACTGTCCTGCACCTGCATCTCCGTCCTCATAACCTCGCCTCTCAAGTCAAATCATCTCACTGTTGTTATCTCTATCCCTCAAACCTTTTACTGGCCGGCTGTCAACGACCTTTCAGGTAACTGCCGAGATTATCCGCGTGCCCTGGGAGGAGAACAATAGATGACCTCTTTAAGGAGGAACTGTCAAGACACTCGTCGACGCCGATGTGGTATAAATCCTGGCTGCGACGGGACATCCATGGGTAGCGCACTTTATGACGTCTCCCCGTCTCGTATCCTGTTGGATAGGGACTCTGATCGAGTCGCCACTAGGCGATGCTGTCACTTCTTACCGAACTGCCTTGGACCCTGAGCGCTGATGACTCTGTGATCCCGAAGCGTCCTTCTACTTCTCGTCTGTTTCCTCTGTGGTGGGAACTGTACACGACGCTGCTTCCAGGTTGTTCCTGCTACGGGAAATTGGCTCTGACCCACTCAAGTCTTGTCCGCGGACTAAGGTAAAATGATTTGAAGTTGCTTGTCCGGCCTCAGCATTTTTGTCTTTTACTTGAATTTTCCACCTGTTCTCCTGTTCTCATAACCATTCCCTTCTGAATTCTCCCTCAGAGATTCTCGTGATTTTGATTGTGGTGTATTTGGTTTATAAGTATTGGAATACCAGTGTTAGTCTTATTTATGCTTCGATGGCAGTGTTAAAAGTTCATTGATTGATTATTCCCAGTGATAAAGATCAGTGTTTTGTTGCCTGCTTTTCATTTTTGCTTGCGTATTCCAATTAATTTTCACTTTTAATTCCCTCATATGTTACAACATTGCAGATCCATGTTGCGAGTAACCTGTGAGAAGTCACCTGTACATCAAAAGTGTCATCTTGTTGCAAACTGAATGGTCCATAACCGGTCAAGATTTCCGGATTTCCAGTGTGAACATCGTTTTGCCTACAGTACTCCATCTTGCACTATCTAAGGATCCTATTCCCATTCTATGTGGTGTTAGTCTAGTCAGGCATAGATACATAGCTTGCAGTAGTATGGCACCCTTGCTTGTTGATCGTCATTTAGTATAGTAGTTTTGATAGTGCCGTGGAGCTCTATTGTCAGCTCCTATATATATTTCATCTTGTGATACCTTTAGTGAATTATATGTTTTAAGTGGACACCCTGAGTTTTATCTTGAATCCTTTTTGATTGATACTGAGTCGTGTTAATTTCACCAAAGCATTACATTCTGATCACTGGAGCGTGGCCCCCTTAGTCAGCTGACGTTTCCAAAGGCCTAGTTCAGAGCCATCCCTCAACCACCACGACTGTGCCCGTGAAAACATGTTTAGCCAATGGATAACCACCCCCTCCCCCACCTTTGAAACAGCACTACTCCTGGACATGAGAGGCTGATAAGAATCTCCCTGTTTATATATAAAAAAAATAAAAGCTGAAAATATGAGAGATAAGAACTGGCAAAATTAATTCTAAAGCTAAGGACCTACAGTTTTATTCCTTTGTGAATGCCCGAGAATGGGAAAGGAGACAGTATTGGTTTAGTATGTATTTTCATTCAGAACAGATGGGATAAGTAGTGAAGGAATAAACATGATTTTCAAACTAAACGCAGAGGAGATACTGACTAACTGAAGAGCAGCGAGAAGTAATTTACTGCTCATAAGATTTAAATAAAAGTTGTACAATGAGGGTATTATAGTGTGCTATGTACCAATGAAAGAGTTATTCAAATAAATTAAGAATATTATCCAAATCTGCACAACATCATAGATTAAATATCAGAAAATGGAGGATACCTGTTGCAGTTTAATGGTTACATTGCAGCAACTAATCTACTAATTGGATGTACTCTTTAACAACAAAAGGACATTTCCAGATGACAGCCTTAGAAACCAACTAAATCACATAAATGTTAACTGAGGGAGAAATACACTAAGGACTGTTAAAGGCTACAGAGGAAAAGATGTCGTCGTGATCACCAACTTGTCAGCCATAATAAAGTTAAAATTAAAATCAAACTAAAAATATTCAAAGAGGATATAGGTTTAATATAAAAAAGTTTCTTCAAAACTTTTCCAAGTGAACGTCGATTTAGGTTTGCCGTTCTAGAAACAATATCTATGAAGGTGTAGACAATAAATGAAGACTGGTTTAACAACAGGAATTTTTATAACAATTATCATAAAATTTAGTTAAGCGCTCTAGTCAGGTAGCAATCTAGAGTTAGAAATAGCACCATAGCAAATTATAGAAGTTTCTTATGCAGATGGGATAATGATGAAAGGCAGATAATGATGGACTCATGGGGACAACGGGAAGGCCAAAAGATCCAGATATATATATATATATATATATATATATATATATATATATATATATATATATATATATATATATATATATATATATATATATATATATATATATATATATATATATATATATATATATATATATATATATATATACAGTATACACACACACACACACACACATATATATATATATATATATATATATATATATATATATATATATATATATATATATATATATATATATATATATATATATATATATATATATGTATATATATATGATTCCATTTTTTACAACTCTAGCCAAAAACACTTGAAATAATATGTTCAGGAGGAGATTTAGCTTGAATTGTTCTAAATTAATTTGATGCAGATCTGGTAACAGATTGTGATTTTAAGTGACTTCAAGTGCTTGTGATTTATGGGATACCATCCCACTACGACTTTGCATTAACTGCCAAAGTTTTGCTATAATTCAGTGAGTTAAGTGCCACTAAAGCGTTCTTTCCGTTTCATCGTGTCTAATAGCGTCTTATATAACCCTAAAATCCATATATCTTATCTCTCTCTCTCTCTCTCTCTCTCTCTCTCTCTCTCTCTCTCTGCCTTATTTATCATAATTTCATAACACAGATAAAAATTCCGGATATAGATTCAAAGAATTTCTACTGTTCTCTGGTGAGGGGGGGTGTTTCATTTTGGTTTTATCAAATCTGTTTTACTTTAAAGATTAAGTTTAATATCAATGGAGAGTTCCCATGCTCCTGTAAAAACAAAACAAAAAAAAAAAAACAATTCCGTACTACTAAGATTCCAAGCTCATCTCTCTTTCAGCTACGTTACTTACCCTCCTACTCTCTCCCTCTTTTGTCTCGTGAATTTCCAATTTTATTCCCAGCTCAAAAGACCCATCAGGCTCTTGTCCCGGTGACGAACGGTCAGGCATCTAGCCGAGGGAAGCATTCCTGGGAGATTCGTCCAAGAATATGAGAGCGACCTGGATCACTCGCTATGTGCTTTTGCAATCCTAAGCTGTTTCTATCCTTTCAAATAAATACTGTTACTTCTATTCCCTCACTTACTTTTCTTATTTTTAATCAGGGACTTTTTTGTACATCCCTTCTATCGGTCCTTCTCAATCATTCACAAAGAATCATTAACATAACATTTTTAGTTTTCTGTAAAAGGAAACTACTGAGATGGCTATTTGTCTGTCCGTCCGCACTTTGTCTGTCCGCCCTCAGATCTTAAAAACTACTGAGGCTAGAGGGCTACAAATTGGTATGTTGATCATCCAGCCTCCAATCACAAACATACCAAATTGCAGTCCTCTAGCCTCAGTAGTTTTTATGTTATTTAAGGTTAAATTTAACCATGATCGTGCGTCTGGCACCGCTATAGTTGTCAACAACACAGGTCACCAAAAGGCCGTGGCTGAAAGTTTATGGGTTGCGACTGAGAGTTTCATGGCCCGTGGCTGAGAGTTTCATACAGAATTATACGATGTACAGGAAACTCGATTGCGCCGAGGAAACTTCGGCGCATGTTTTACTTGTTTTCTATGGCATCTAATTCGAGAGCTTACTGTATTTTGAAACATGTATAATCTCCATTATTTTTATGCACAGGTATTCACATTACCAACGAACCACACACGCACACGCACGCACACACACACACAGAGAGAGAGAGAGAGAGAGAGAGAGAGAGAGAGAACAGGTGCTGAGTAAAAATAATAAAACTATGTAATTTTAAAAAGGAGAGAGAGAGAGAGAGAGAGAGAGAGAGAGAGAGAGAGAGAGAGAGAGAGAGAGAGAGAGAGAGATCACATGCTTTAGAAACAAAGTTTACCATCTCACCCTGCCAGTAAACAATTGCTTTATATTTTAATTAATATTGTTGTTGACGGGTT
This sequence comes from Macrobrachium rosenbergii, assembly GCA_039081455.1. NCBI lineage: Eukaryota > Metazoa > Arthropoda > Malacostraca > Decapoda > Palaemonidae > Macrobrachium > Macrobrachium rosenbergii. The sequence continues at coordinate 24,676 of JANJGK010006962.1, forward strand.
TTATCAAAAATTCACTCACAGTTAACTCTCCTGACAATATCCGCTGATTAAACTGAACAGAGCAGAAATAACAGCGCGTTCTACGCGAGATGCAATGAAATTAATTTGAACGAATTCCAGAATTTTTGAAGGACACCCACAGGTGTGAGGTCATCTGTTCCTCAAAAAGCTAGATTTGTGAATGGCACTCTCTCTCATCACCCGACCAAACTGGACATTAATCGTCCTAATAGCGTTTTTCTTTATTTTTTTTTATAAACATTATTATTATTATTATTATTATTATTATTATTATTATTATTATTATTATTATTATTATTATTATTATTATTAGTTAAATACCACCTGAGTTAGAAAAGCCGAATTCAGCCATCCTAAGGACCTAAATAGGAAAACTTTCCAGGACAGGAAAAGAAACAAAGAAATAAAGAATACTCTGGGAAAGAGAATTACAGGCAAAAAAACCAATGGCAAATAACAAATGAAATAAATATCAGATAAATTATGAAGTGAGATTCATGTCAGCCTGATCAACACAAATAGCATTTGCACCAGTCTTTATATTTTGCTGTTCCAACGATTTAACTACATTATTAGGAGGGCTATTCAACAATTTTATCACAACAGGGATAATGCCTATCAAATCATACACCTACAATTACAAGATCGGGCTACATCCTATGCTTCTATTTTATTTTTTACAAGGTAAGGCTATATCCTATGCTTCTATTTTTTTTTTTTACAAGGCAGGGCTACATCTCATGCGTCTATTTTTTTCCTCAGGGCTATATCCCATGCTTCTATTTTTTTCTTCATTCTCCGAAGGCACCTATTCTTTACCGGAATCTCACTATTTGGACTTTTTTTTTTCTGCAACTTGATGATCCAAGATCATTAATGTCACCATCACTCAGGTGTGTTCAGTACCATTATCCATTGTAATGACAGCCAAAAAGAACGGAAAACAAATGGAAACGATTTATTAGTACAATGAAAAGATGCATCTGAAAGTGACACGAGGTGAGGAGTGAGTCTTTATCATGACAGAAATAGTACTGAGTTAAGCGCTACCCTTCATTGACCGGGAAAGCTATTAAACTAAGCCGATTGGCTAGGCAAGTCTATTCACTCAAGGTCAGACCTGATTGGCCGGGTATCCTTTTAGAAGAAACCATGTTATTGGAACAACGCCGCTTGAGAGCTTTTGAGACGCTATGAATCTCAACACAGAATGTGGGGCCTTTCTCCTTGTGTCGCTCGAAAAAGCTAAGGAAGTCAACGGAAATATACCAGATAGCAAGCGTATACAACAAAAGGCACAATGGCAGCTGCAGTCCTACGTTCCAGTGCGGTTGATCACCAAGTTTTGGTTCAGATAGTTTTCATTGACATATCTATGTGGAATTTTACTTAAGAGATTCTGTGACAACTTTTCGTTTAATGGAATATCTACCTTTTATGTGACCACTGAGCTTGGAACTGAAGTTTCTTGAGTTTGTAGGGTAAGGTAAGTCAGATGAGGTCACTGCCAACCTTGTTACAAATAAATATTCTCTTTCACACATGATAAAATGGTAATATAAATCTTATAAAGTACCACATTTTTCGCCTAAAGATATGTATAATGACAGAGCTATGAGTGATTCAGCTCTATTCATTTATGGTTAGTTCTCATCTGTTAATTTTATGGTAATTGGATGAGTACCAAATGGCATCACGCAATTAAGAAATTGAATTTACTAGTTTTACCCAGGAGAGTTAGCTTACTTGAAGATGGAAACCTACAGACTATGTGGTTCAGTGATTGGGAATTCATTTGGTGAAGTGGGGATAAATAACAGCTAATCGTATTAGTGTAGGGTGAGGTTCTAACCCAAAAATGGCCTAAGTAAGGGTAGGAGGACCAATCATGCATTATTCACTTCTAGGCGTAGGTTATAGGTAGGGTAAGGTTAATTCAATATTAATTCGCTTCATGTTATTTCATATCCAATTCACTATACCTCAGGAATGACTTACACTTAAGTGGAATTATACTTGCTAAGTATTTCATCATCAATGGGATTCGAAACACGTTATCTGGTTTCGAAACAACGGTAAACAATGATGGCTCAATGATTATTAAAGCTAGGAACCCATCTGATAGGTCCCTAGCTCTAACAACAAGAAAGTTATTGCCTTTCAAAATTCGCAAGTGGCAGGTCTGTTGATTTATGTTTACCTTTTATTCCTCTTTTTGGCTGTTGCTTTTGTAGATTTACCATATTACTCACTTCATTTTTCAGTAGTTAGTTATATTTACTTTACTTGAATCTTAGTATGTGTTTTCGTAAATTGTATTCACCTGTTTTCTTAGCCTGATGATATATATATATATATATATATATATATATATATATATATATATATATATATATATATATATATATATATATATATATATATATATATATATATATATATATATATATATATATATATATATATATATATATGTATGTATCATCATCATCATCATCATCAGGCTAAGAAAACAGGTGAATACAATTTACGAAAACACATACTAAGATTCAAGTAAAGTAAATATAACTAACTACTGAAAAATGAAGTGAGTAATATGGTAAATCTACAAAAGCAACAGTCAAAAAGAGGAATAAAAGGCAATAAAGATAGGTAAACATAAATCAACAGACCTGCCACTTACGAATTTTGAAAGGTAATAACTTTCTTGTTGTTAGAGCTAGGAACCTATCAGATGGGTTCCTAGCTTTAATAATCATTGAGCCATCATTGTTTACCGTTGTTTCGAAACCAGACAACGCGGTTCGAATCCCATAGGTGATGAAATACTTAGCAAGTATAATTCCACTTAAGTGTAAGTCATTCCTGAGGTATAATTATTGGATATGAAATAACATGGAGCGAATTAATACTGAATTAACATTACCTTACCTATAACCTACGCCTAGAAGTGAATAATGCATGATTGGTCGTCCTACCCTTACTAAGGCCATTTTTGGGTTAGAACCTCACCCTGCACTAATACGAATAGCTGTTAGTTATCCCCAGTGTAAATTCAAGCAGACATTTAATTATTACTTGTGGATAATATTTGAAAGTGTAAACATAGCCTGCGTGAAATTACAAATCACAGATATATTTATATTTTAACAAATATTTTTTTATGACCTCGAAATGGATGATACTGATAGTAATCTTGTCAGAAACCAACGAGTTGTCGTTTAAACCGCAATGTTTCTCCTTTTGAAGACCAATGCATCCCACGACACAGAAAACTATTAGAACTTGGTGCCATTTATCGGTATCCTTCGCAAGGACCGGTTTCACCTGATGATATGCTTCGCAAGAACCAAACTTCACAGACTTCTTGTTCATCCACCAAGTTCTGCTGTTGCGATCCGATAATATGGACTTCCAAAGACTCGCGGTATTGCTTACATTTCCAGTTGCACAATTTCTCTGCTTCAACAGCAAGAGGACGAGTTCGTGGGAAAGGAAATGGAAATTATGAGGTTTTCTTTTCTATATTTACTTTTGATTTATGCTGGGTGAGAAGCAGGTGTGTATTTCTTTTCTCTTGTTTGTTCGGTGTCGGAGGAATATATATGTTTTCTCTTGTATTTTTGGTTGTGTAAACTGTGATTCAGGTGCATGAATATTTATCATGCTACATGTCTGGCTGGCTGTGCTAGTATAAAATTTTGTTTTAGTTCGTATCTGTTAACATTTTCATCTGTGCCAGACGGGAATGAGTAGCAAATATTTTTATACTGCCATCATACACGTTTTCTTATAAACTCGATATAAAATTCTTGTTTTCTCTTAGAGTTCTTGAGTACGAAAACTCGAAAGGAAGTGCTGATAATTTTTTCGTAGTACAACGTTTGTTTTATTGCCAAGTTTTATAGAATTTACGTTTTTTTTTTTTTTTTCAATGAAACCTGCGTATCAGGTGCACATATTTCTCGACTTCTGTGTGCTCACTTTATTAGTTTCTTTAAAGGCTCACGTTTCCTCTTGTATTTTGGCCATGACATCTAAGTACCATTTAAAGATTTTTCCGTGAAGCTTTTATTACATTCTTAATTTTCTTTTTTTTGCTGGAAAAGTAAAGAATAAGGCACATTGCTCATGCATCTTCCGAAGGTTTTCTGTTGAACTGTGTCTGTATGTTCATATTAGTGTTTATGTGTGCGCGTGTGCGTGTATGTGTGAGTGTGTGTGTGTGTGTGTTGCCTGAGTATTTCACAAATGAACAAACTGAATTTAAGGAACGTGTGCGAAAACATTCACCGCGGAACCATCTCTGTTCTCTAGTTAACTAATTTTGGAGTCATTGGGGAAGGCTCGAAAACTTGCTATTGCGGAAACAGTGACCTTAACTGGATATTTATCAGTTATTTTCGCGTCGCTCAAGCTTGATTGACCTCATATTTTCTCTGTACCGTGAGATTTCCTTCGGACTCCAAGAATCAAATGGCTCTGATCGATAAAATGTGATAGAAATATCATGCACTGGCGGAAATATACTCTCTTTTAAGTGCTTCTGTTTTAGCATCGACATTCATATTAAATTTTTCAGTTTTGAACCACATTACTACTTTTCTGGGCTATGTTACATAGGGTCATTATTTTCTCTACGCTTAGTTTCCAATTTTCTGTACTATTACTATTATTTTCCAATTTTGCCTGTGAATACGACTCTTCAAAAAGCCTTTTTGACTTTTAAACAGTTCCCAAATCCATTTTTTGTTGCGGGGTACCTTCTATTTTAATATATCATCAAAAACTTCATTGCAATTATTTACAACATATATAAAAAGATTATTTTACCGGAATTGCTAATTCAAGTGAAATTTGCTAATATTTTTCTAAAATCACGACAAGCAATTTGTAGTTTGTATCTGTAATAGTACATACAGAACAAAATATACTTATTCGCAGAATAATTTGAAATGCGTTGTATACAATGGGAAATTCGAATCTTTCTTTACCAAGTGCAAACAGGTCAGTCACATGGAGGAAAGGAAATGATCGATTTCGGGTCTGCCTTCCAGAAATATGATATCGGGTATTCAGGTTTCCAGTTTAACAAAGCATGGAGTTGGCTAAAAAAAGAAGAATAATTGAAAGCGAATTAAAGTTTATAGAATGAAATTAAATCTCCATATTGAATGAGTACCAATTACATTACTTGTGCTCGTTGATAACTGCTATAAAAAATAAAAGAAAGAATAAATTTAATATTACATGCATTTGATTATATATTTATATATTTTCATCATTCAATACACGAGCTACATGCCAACTTTAAACTAACAAGAGATATTCTTTAAACCTAAAATTTCTGGTAACAAGATTCTCCCCTTGGGAACAATAACGCCTTCAGTCATTTTGCTCTTTGAAAGTAAAGACATTTTTCCAGTCACAGAATCTCCCATGTTGAATGTGAGAAGTTTCTTCATTGATTTTATCATTTCAAATGAAAGTTTGATCTTTGAAGCCTACCTCAAACTTATCTCTTGGAAAAAGGTTTTGGAACAGTCACATATCCAGCCCTGCTTTACTTCTTCCTTGGCATCTTTTGTTAAACTTCAGCCATTCCACAGCCTAAGAACTAAGATGGATTCCCCAAATGCGGTTTTATTCTGTTTCCTTAAAATCTGGATATAAAAATTTTCCCAAAAGGGAATGTCTAATATTTTTGCTTACGAAGCGAAAGCTATATCGAAAGCTATATCGTTTAATGTATCATAACAGGATTTGCTGCTCTCCGTTGACCACACCTATCCCCGTTTACAACCGGAAGTTGGTGACGCATTTACAACGGTTCTCACCTTTCTACACAGGAAGGGTGATTCTGCTGCTGGATAAAAAAGGTATCGCGAAGGCAAAAATTGGCGCACTGGAGTAAAAACATTTTGTGAGTAATCCTTCTATTGCGCTTATTACTATTCATAATTTTTTCCCTCTTATGTATGTCCACACATGCTCATTTTTCATTACTTCGTCAACATTAATTTTTATGTCCACTTCATAAGTCTTAAACAGAAATACAGGAGCATTAAAAAAAAAAAAAAAAAACTAGAAACAAAAATGTACTGGTCATAGACTTTAAAATGCAATTATTATTATTATTTATTTGTTTCTTGAATTTTATTATTATTATTATTATTATTATTATTATTATTATTATTATTATTATTATTATTATTATTATTATTATTATTACTACCACTATTATTTACCAGACAGGCTTTGCATAATACAGGGAGGAAATAGAACAAGATGAAGATAACAAAGTCAAGGAATCAAGTGGAAAAATGTACATCGAACGATCAAAAAAGGTAACAGAAAGAGAAAGCCCGATTACCCATCCATTTGATATTCATTTCACTCATGGAAAGCTTCCGCCATGCACCTCAAGAGAGAAAAGGTCAAAGCACACTGTCAATAATTATCTGGAAGTCGAGATCTTGCTGGCTGATGACAATATTACAAGCCATAAGATGATTCTAAGAGTTCTTAGCAGTATTCTTTTGGAAACATTTTTTATTATTAAAATTTACAAGTTCGATCATGGATATTAATATTAAGAATTCACTTTTCCTTATTACAGTGGTGAGTGAGTTATTCGAGAGAAAAAGTTTGCATTTTATCGAAACTTATTCGGCCGATTTATTAGAAAACAGAGAATGTTTTAGGCTGTCCTTGAACGCAAATGCAGATGGAAAATGTTTTTTGGAAAAGTAAGAAACATCATCTGTCAATTGTCAAAAACTGAAATGCCATTGAAAAATGAGAACGTTTTTATATTAATATATATAACATGGAAGCAGCCAACAAAGATTTATAATAATAGAACAATCTGCTGAACATAAAAAAACAATAATTCTTAATTATACAACTGAGAAATGAAAACAAGAGATAAAAGAATTTCGATGATCAATTTATAGCAAACTGTGATATGAAAATATTGTTTTTAAAATACATGAGGTCAGCGAGAAAAAAAAATGCTCCCTCTCCTATATTCGACAGGTAGTTACCTCTTTCTCTCAGAACAGCGCTAAGATTTGTAAATTGAGTACAATATATTGTCCCACCATCACTATAATAAATCTGCAGGTCACAATACTGACCCTTGCTTTATTTTCACAAATGCATAGATACCGCTGGCATGGCCCACAGAGACTTTGTAACGATATTGTTCCAGGTGAATAATGGTTTCCCTGTCATAGCATATACATGGATCAGGTGCAAGCTACGTTACACAACACATCTAGACGCTAAGCAGTGACTGAACATTGAAACTGGTTAAATAACCAAAATTAGTGAATATTACGAGGTTGTTTTCCATTTACTCTCAAAACATATTGTCAGGCTAAGTCAAGGAGTTGAACACACGCTATATATATATATATATATATATATATATATATATATATATATATATATATATATATATATATATATATATATATATATATATATATATATATATATATATATATATATATATATATTATATATATATATATATATATATATATATATATATATATATATATATATATATATATATATATATATATATATATATTTATGTATATATATATAAATATATATATATATATATATATATATATATATATATATATATATATATATATATATATATATATATATATATATATATATATATATATAATATATATATATATATATATATATATATATATATATATATATATATATATATATATATATATATATATATATATATATATATATATATATATATTATTGTATTGGCCACAAGACCCTGTTTATCTTCTCGATCTTTACATTTTGGAAATGCTAGACAATACTTAACTTAATTCCGAATGAAAAAAGAAAGAGATGAAAGCATTCTAATACCCAGCAAGATTCGATCTCGCGTCCGGGGTATTAGAACGAGGTAACAATAATTACTTGGCTACAAGGAAAAGAAAGTGTAAATTTATTCCTATCTGGTAAAAAGTGGCCAGTAGATTCTAAATACATATTTCATCCTAAAAAGCAATAAACGGTAAAATGCTTCTCAATGATAGTCAAGATGGTCTATTTCAGCTCTTGTAAATGTATCTGGACTCTACAGATATAACTATGCATAAGCAGGAATAAACTTAAATCCTTCTTCGTGGCCAGGTGACATATATATATATATATATATATATATATATATATATATATATATATATATATATATATATATATATATATATATATATATATATATATATATTATATATATATATATATATATATATATTATATATATATATATATATATATATATTATATTATATATATATATATAATATATATATATATATATATATATATATATATATATATATATATTATATATATATATATATATATATATATATATATATATATATATAATATATATATATATATATATATATATATAATATATATATATATATATATATATATATATTATATATATATATATATATAATATATATATATATATATATATATATATATATATATATATATAATATATATATATATATATTATATAATATATATATATATATATATATATATATATATATATATATATATATATATATATATATATATATATATATATATATATATATATATTATATATAATATATATATATATATATAAGCTATAAAAAATCACATTATCGTGCTTCTCAGTGTGTAGAGTAGGATCCACAGTAATAATCTTGATTATAAAGACGGAAACTTTCAGGTGAAAACGGAATTACAGGCATTAATGAAAATTTGTCAAATACATCAATCGACGTTCTCACTTATACATAAAAGAAATGTCAAGACATGTAAGATCACTGAAGAATGAAAATGCGAATTTTGCTAGTTACACCTTTCAGAATATACAGTAAATTTTTTCTCGTAATACTGTTATATGTTAAGAAAATTGACTTATATATATATATATATATATATATATAATATATATATATATAAATATTATATATATATATATATATATATATATATATATATATATTATATATATATGTATATATATAATTATATATATAATATATATTATATATATATATATATAATATATATATATATATATATATATATATATATATATATATATATATATAACATATAT
>JANJGK010006963.1:0-33886 GCA_039081455.1 Macrobrachium rosenbergii
AACTGGATAAAAGGGACAGTCAGCACAGTAATACCTGGATAAGTGAGACAGCCACCACAGTAATAACTGGATAAATGGGACAGTCACCACAGCAGTATCTGGATAAATTGGACAGTCAGCACAGTAATACCTGGATAAAAGGGACAGACAGAACAGTAATGCCTGGATAAATGGGATAGCCACGACAGTAATACCTGGGGGATAGTAACCACAGTAATGTCTACATAAAATGGACAGTTACCACAGCAATACCTAGATAAAAGGGACAGTCACCACTGTAATACCTTGATAAAAGGGACAGTCAGCACAGATATCTGCATAAAAGGACAGTCAGCACAGCAATACCTGGATGAAATGAACAATCAGCACAGTAATACCTGGATGAATGCGACAGTTAGTACAGTCACACATGGATAAATGGGACAGTCAGCACAGTAATACCTGGATGAAAGGGACAGTCAGCACAGTAATACCTGGATAAATGAGACAGCCACCAGAGTAATACCTAAATAAAATGGACAGTCACTACAGTAATACCTGGGTAAATGGGACAGTCACTACAGTAATAACTGGATACATGGGACAGTCATTTTCAGTAATACCTGGATAAAAGGGACAGTCACCACAGTAATATCTGGATAAATGGGACGGCCAGTACAGTAATATTTGGATAAAAGGGACAGTTAGTGCAGTAATTGCTGGAAAAACGGGACAGTCACCAAGGATATACTTGGATAAATGGGACAATCAGGACAGTAATGTATGGAAAAAAAGGGACAGTCTGCACAGTAATTTCTGGATAAAAGGTAAAATCAATACAAGGAGGTGGAAGAAGATTTTAATGAGTCCTTAAGAGTTTTCCCGGGCAGCGCTGGGTTGGTCAGCTAGTACTTTATATATATATATAATATATATATATATATATATATATATATATATAATTATATATAAATATATACATACATACATACATACGAACATATATATATATATATATATAAATACAGTGTATATATATATATATATATATATATATATATATATATATATATATATATATATATATATATATATATATATATAAAATGTCATTATACACAAAATCACGTCTCTTAAAAAATCATCATTAAATTACGGTGTAATTTTCAAGTCTACTACATATTTTCTTTTCTTCAAAAGTTTCTCAATCACCTTACTTCTTTCACCTCAGACAGAAAAAGATAAAAGATTTGAAATAAGTAATAATGGAACCCACACCTACAAATAACTCACGAAGACCTATACAAGGCAACATTGCAATAACTTTTATTGCATATGTAAACTCATGAACACGTTGAATCTGTCAGTCTGTGCTCCCAGAGGTACACAAGGCCATATTATTTCAATGGTGGCACCCGCATTACGCTCTCCGATCAACTGTCATTAATATTCATTGAGTAAATATCGATAGTGTTTACTTAGTCTGGCTGATATACACGGTATCAAGTAGAGGCTGTTAACGGCATTATTATTATTATTATTATTATTATTATTATTATTATTATTATTATTATTATTATTATTATTATTATGTTGTTGTTGTTGTTGTTTTTACATTCACTTCGAAAAGAAATTTACTGTAAATAGAATCCGTTCATGATGTCTACATCACTAATTAGTATCAAATACACACGAACATACATAAATGCATACATATACACATAAACACATTACATATATATATATATATATATGTGTGTGTGTGTGTGTACAGCATAAACGTATATGTGTGGTATGTGTGTTTATATACAGGCAGATAGTTTTCTGCACTTGAGGCTAATTCAAGATTCAGCAGTTTAAGTAAGACTGCAGCTATGATCCAGCTAGGAGAAACTATTTAACGTATTTTTAATATATATATATATATATATATATATATACTATATATATATATATATATATATATTGTCAGGTTTTAAGACTGTTTGAAATGGAACAGCCTTGTTTAGTCTGTTTCATTGTTTTCCTGCCCTTCTATTTGTATTTGTGGTGAAGCGAGGCGACTTTTGTGGTTTGACTTTTTTCACCGTCAGTTGGGTTTAGCACAGCAGCAAGTCAAGGTCTCGACGGCAGCAGGTGTTGGTTACCTGGTGGCCACTGCAGGTCGAGGATGACAACGCCAGTTGGGTCTTTAGCAACAAGAAGTATTTGCTTGGAGTAGCAGGTTGTCGCTACCTGTTACGATCTGCTGCTTAAGGATGGATGATGGCTAAAACCTTGGTCATCGGTGGAGATTCCTCCACGTCAGCTGTGTGGCTGTTTGTTTCGACGTTCTTCTTGTTGAGCCATCAGTGGTTTGCGATGTCTTCGAGTCCGTCGGATAATTCGTCCTTTTGACAGCTGAAACTGGTGTTATTACTGTGTGTGAATGCTACGGCATTGTTTGAGTATGTAATTATTGTTTATGCTGCCTTTGTGGCTATAATGGTTATTTTTATATGACGATGTTAAGCAGTTTGACAAATTATTTTGATGTCTTTGTTTTGTAGTGTGTTGAGCAAGAGTATGGCTCAGATTATTTTGATGTCACTGTTTCGTAGTGTGTTGAGCAAGAGTAGGGCTCAGGATATTTTGATGTCACTTTTAGTAGTGTTGAGCAAGTGTAAGGCTCAAGTTATTTTTGTTACACGACAGTTGACATTGTTTTGGTTATTTGGGCTGCTGCTGTATTGTTCATTTTTATTATGATTTCTGCTAAACCCTGAACTCACCTGTAAATATGTACAAAACGTAGCATTAATAAACTAGTTTTAAGGTATGTTGGTGGTTTGTTTTGGTCCCTCCTCCTTGATTTCTCATTGGACTACCTGGTCACTTCAGTCCCAATCAAATTTTGTATAGAACCTGAGAGAAGCGTAATGGACAGTTCATTACATTGGCGACCTTATGCCAGGATTGGTTCTGTTGTGGCTAGGTGTTCTTTGGCCTGTTTTGGGGGAGGGAGAGAGTAGTGAGTAAATAAAAAAAAAATGTTTTTGAATTTAGTAGTGTCAGGTTTTAAGACTGTTTGAAATGGAACAGCCTTGTTTAGTCTGTTTCATTGTTTTCCTGCCCTTCTATTTGTATTTGTGGTGAAGCGAGGCGACTTTTGTGGTTTGACTTTTTTCACCGTCAGTTGGGTTTAGCACAGCAGCAAGTCAAGGTCTCGACGGCAGCAGGTGTTGGTTACCTGGTGGCCACTGCAGGTCGAGGATGACAACGCCAGTTGGGTCTTTAGCAACAAGAAGTATTTGCTTGGAGTAGCAGGTTGTCGCTACCTGTTACGATCTGCTGCTTAAGGATGGATGATGGCTAAAACCTTGGTCATCGGTGGAGATTCCTCCACGTCAGCTGTGTGGCTGTTTGTTTCGACGTTCTTCTTGTTGAGCCATCAGTGGTTTGCGATGTCTTCGAGTCCGTCGGATAATTCGTCCTTTTGACAGCTGAAACTGGTGTTATTACTGTGTGTGAATGCTACGGCATTGTTTGAGTATGTAATTATTGTTTATGCTGCCTTTGTGGCTATAATGGTTATTTTTATATGACGATGTTAAGCAGTTTGACAAATTATTTTGATGTCTCTGTTTTGTAGTGTGTTGAGCAAGAGTATGGCTCAGATTATTTTGATGTCACTGTTTCGTAGTGTGTTGAGCAAGAGTAGGGCTCAGGATATTTTGATGTCACTTTTAGTAGTGTTGAGCAAGTGTAAGGCTCAAGTTATTTTTGTTACACGACAGTTGACATTGTTTTGGTTATTTGGGCTGCTGCTGTATTGTTCATTTTTATTATGATTTCTGCTAAACCCTGAACTCACCTGTAAATATGTACAAAACGTAGCATTAATAAACTAGTTTTAAGGTATGTTGGTGGTTTGTTTTGGTCCCTCCTCCTTGATTTCTCATTGGACTACCTGGTCACTTCAGTCCCAATCAAATTTTGTATAGAACCTGAGAGAAGCGTAATGGACAGTTCATTACATTGGCGACCTTATGCCAGGATTGGTTCTGTTGTGGCTAGGTGTTCTTTGGCCTGTTTTGGGGGAGGGAGAGAGTAGTGAGTAAATAAAAAAAAAATGTTTTTGAATTTAGTAGTGTCAGGTTTTAAGACTGTTTGAAATGGAACAGCCTTGTTTAGTCTGTTTCATTGTTTTCCTGCCCTTCTATTTGTATTTGTGGTGAAGCGAGGCGACTTTTGTGGTTTGACTTTTTTCACCGTCAGTTGGGTTTAGCACAGCAGCAAGTCAAGGTCTCGACGGCAGCAGGTGTTGGTTACCTGGTGGCCACTGCAGGTCGAGGATGACAACGCCAGTTGGGTCTTTAGCAACAAGAAGTATTTGCTTGGAGTAGCAGGTTGTCGCTACCTGTTACGATCTGCTGCTTAAGGATGGATGATGGCTAAAACCTTGGTCATCGGTGGAGATTCCTCCACGTCAGCTGTGTGGCTGTTTGTTTCGACGTTCTTCTTGTTGAGCCATCAGTGGTTTGCGATGTCTTCGAGTCCGTCGGATAATTCGTCCTTTTGACAGCTGAAACTGGTGTTATTACTGTGTGTGAATGCTACGGCATTGTTTGAGTATGTAATTATTGTTTATGCTGCCTTTGTGGCTATAATGGTTATTTTTATATGACGATGTTAAGCAGTTTGACAAATTATTTTGATGTCTCTGTTTTGTAGTGTGTTGAGCAAGAGTATGGCTCAGATTATTTTGATGTCACTGTTTCGTAGTGTGTTGAGCAAGAGTAGGGCTCAGGATATTTTGATGTCACTTTTAGTAGTGTTGAGCAAGTGTAAGGCTCAAGTTATTTTTGTTACACGACAGTTGACATTGTTTTGGTTATTTGGGCTGCTGCTGTATTGTTCATTTTTATTATGATTTCTGCTAAACCCTGAACTCACCTGTAAATATGTACAAAACGTAGCATTAATAAACTAGTTTTAAGGTATGTTGGTGGTTTGTTTTGGTCCCTCCTCCTTGATTTCTCATTGGACTACCTGGTCACTTCAGTCCCAATCAAATTTTGTATAGAACCTGAGAGAAGCGTAATGGACAGTTCATTACAATATATATATATATATATATATATATATATATATATATATATATATATATATATATATATATATATATATATATAACTAGGAGAAACTATTTAACGTATTTTTAATATATATATATATATATATATATATATATATATATATATATATATATATATATATATATATATATATTGTACGTATGTATGTATACAGTACACTATACATACATATACATATATATATATATATATATATATATATATGTATATATATATATATATATATACTGTATATATATAAGCTATCATACATCTTATTCCATTAAAGGAAATACGTACCTTCTCGTTCTCCCGTAGCTACTTCCCACCACAGGCAACTAGGCTAATCGCCGGAATAACAATTTGCTGCTTTGGTCGACAGAAGCAAACATCAAATTTTTCAGAAAAATGAGCAACGGGGACTTTAGTAGCCATCATCTTAGTTATTAATATCATAATCATTGTTGAAGTTTCTCGAATGAATCATTTAGTTGTTTCCCCGCTTTGTTCATCTTGTCCCTTATGGGTAATAACTAAATAGTCTGGTATCTCTCTTTCTTTCTCTCTCCTCTCTCTTTCTCTCTCTCTCTCTCTCTCTCTCTCAGCGGAGAGGAAAAGTTTCTTTCATTCACAATACAAATGGAATCTAGTTATTCGTTTTTGTTTTCTGTCTATTTATGTTGAACAAGCAATCACAATTAGCTCAGCACACATTCTTCAGTAACAGGAAAGTGCTAATAATCAATAAGGCAGATATATGTGTATATATATATATATATATATATATATATATATATATATATATATATATATATATATATATATATATATAAGAAAATAAGATGAATGTCCAACTTTTAAAATCAGATTTATTTTTCCAAACTGGCACTAGTTATAAAATGACCTGTTTATGTCCCGTAATCTATGGAACACTAAATACTAGATACTAAGAAAAGGAAAATGGTAAATGCAGCAAAAACGACAGACACCCGGTTACCATTATTATTATTACTATAATGTAAAACTACCCTAAGAAAGTGACAATAATAAAAGAAAGGCTCGACACTGCAAGTCCTGCCCCTAGGGACACTATGTACCGCCCCGAAGCTTGGACTAAGGTGATAAAAGAGGTTTGTCCAGGGGTTCGACGTCAGAAACTCTTGTTATTATAATAAATAATTATCATTATAAATTATTATTGAAAAGGTACGTGTTATTTATTATTATTATTATTATTATTATTATTATTATTATTATTATTATTATTATTATTATTATTATTATTCTAGAAGTCCAGTTTGGAAGCGGCACTTTTACATGAAAATTAAAATTCTACAAAATAAAGAGGTTGACAAATTAAAATAAAAATAGGCAAAATAGTAAGATAAGACTTCCGTGTATTATTATTATCATTATTATTATTATTAGGTTTGCTTAACTGATAATAACTAAGATGTGGTATGTTATTTCAAATTGTGATTTATCATTATCGTTACATTACTAAATCGCCAATATCTAAAAGTATGTTATTAAAAACCCTGATTTTTTTAAAAATAAACATAAGAATTATCAGGTACACTGCGAAGAGAAGACAGGAAAACAACCCGAGAGAAAATGGAAAAGACATTTTCCATCAACAGGAACAAAGATGACCTCGAGCGATGGGGAGAGGGAGACGGAAGTACAATGCATCCGGCAGATATGGTCCTCTGCTTAAAAAATCATCTTCTGGCGTGGAGAGAGAGAGAGAGAGAGAGAGAGAGAGAGAGAGAGAGAGAGAGAGAGAGAGAGAGAGAGAGATGGTTGTCACAATAATGATGTACATTAATTTTATCTCCAATGTTCGGTATGAAGAATTACCAGAATTTTGTTATCATAATTATAAATATATAAACAAATAAATATGTACAGTTATGCGCGTATGTCTGCATATATATATATATATATATATATATATATATATATATATATATATATATATATATATATATATATATAATATATATATATATATATATATATATATATATATATATATATATTATATATATATATATATATATATATATATATATATATATATATATATATATATATTTATATCACACGTATATGTGTATATATATATATATATATATATATATATATATATATATATATATATATAATATTACACACACGTATATGTATATATATATATATATATATATATATATATATATATATATATATATATATATATATATATATATATATATATATATATGTCGTGGGTGTATGTGCCTGTGTGCAGAAAATTGTTTACTCATGTCTTCGATTAAAATATTAATTCTGATATACATAACCTAGCTCGATGAATAAATGAAATAGAAATCTCCTTCAAATAAATCAGAAGAAATAGTATCCCTCCTGTAAACTCTGGCGCTGAATAAAGGGAAATAAGATTACGTGTAATCAAAAGGTTGACCTCACAGTTTCCCCCACTCTCTCTCTCTCTCCTATTTATTGTTATCATTATCGGCAAAGGAACCTAATTGTTCTTTTGTGGCACATTAAATATATTTACAGTGTCACTCCGCTGCAAGTGCTACTATTATTGTTCTTAATATTCACGTTATCACTGGTTTTATCGGTACCATTACCCCACCCACCACATCAGCAGTTACTTCTGCTGATACAATTACGGCAACTATTATTCTGTAACAGTTGCCGTTTTATCTTATATGCTGTACCTATTACTACCATCCAACTTTCTGACAGAATAATAATAATAATAATAATAATAATAATAATAATAATAATAATAATAATAATAATGTCATCCCAAACAGGCACACAATTACCGTCAATATTTCAAAACGTGTTCCGTACCCCAGCACTTAACTCAAGAACAAACGTTTACCTCTGCGTTTACCATCCCGTCTCAAGTGTGTTCCACATCGCAAGCCTGGCACAAACCTCTCATCGTTGAGCCGTCCAAGAATCTCCCTTCTGCACAAGCAATCAACTCTTTTTTCTTCTTTTTTTTTTTCTTTTCTTATCGGCGAAGGACCTTACTTCTTCACCTTTCACTTTCCCTCCTTCTTGTTCTTCTTCTCTCTTCTGCTCTCCGTTACCCCCGAGTTTCCTCCACCCTCGGAGCCCCATTGAAGAAGAGAAGAAGAGCATCAGGTGGAAGTGTCCTTAAAGGTGTGGTGGCCAAGGTGCGCACATACGTACACGCACACACACACAACTTCCCGACACACCTGTAATCAAAAGCCGTATTCGTATCACGACAGAAGCCTTAGCAACATGTTCGTACATTAGCAATGACAGAGACCCTGCGAATGTACGTGCGTGTGTGCGTGCGTGTTATGTGCGTGTGTATATCACTAAAACACACACAAGTGTCGGTGGGAATACGATGCTTCATGTGCTTAATGATTTGATCTCCAGATCAAAGGGAGCTGAAACAGAACAGGTTCAAAACAGGTTGCAAGACGGGGATCTCACTTTCAGCTTTCTTTGAAAAGGGGAGAAAGGCTCGGTCTACCGCCTCTCTCTTCTCCATGCGAGACTGATATAAAAGAAATTAAAGAGAGAATCAAATGAGATCAAAGTCGAAAATTTAATTATCCAGGGAGCGCCTATGCCGTACTCTCGTAGGGGGCCCTCCTCTCTTTTTCATTTGTGAAATGGAAAAAGATCAAAGTAGAAAATTCTGCAATTCAGGTAGTACATACTATCAACCCTTGTGGAGAATCCTTTTTTCAACAGCCAGTTTTTAAGATATTCATAGAATCTGGGGATTCTATCTTAAGAATCTATTTCTAGGATATTCAATACATCCCTGGACTACCTATACGAAATCCGGTAAATGTAAGTATTATATGTTTTCTGGGTATTCCTTGAATCTGGGGATTCTACTGCTAGTATATTCTCGAATCTGAAGATTCTACTTCTAGGACATTTAATGAACCCAAGGCTTCTGGTTACAGGATATTTTAATAAATACGGGACTCTTTTTCTTGGATATTCAAGAAAGTCTGATTCTATTTCCGGATTCTTCAATGAATCTGGTTGTTTTATCCCGAGGATTTTAATTGAATCTTGTGATATTATTTCTCGGATCTTTAATGACTATGGGGTTCCTAGTTATGGTAGTAAACGAATCCTTGGATTTTCAATGAGTCTGGGGGGTTTAAACTTTATTTGGGTGTAAAATGGATGACACTTACACCCTAATTATCGCAGACAGAAGAAACATAAACAATAACACCACAATAGAAAACGCCAACGATTTCTCCAAAACGAGAGGAATGAGAATGAGAGAAACAAAGGGGGAGTAGTACTGGGATAAGGAGATACTACCACCCAGGGAAAAGAGGTCACGCAGAATGACCTTAAAGCTTTTCATATCTTAAAGCTGTGAACATTTTCCACCTCGTCCTCCGCCGTGGAGTTTACATCAAGTTAAGGGAAGAACATTGCGGCGTCCCCCGGGGAGTGAATTCCGAGTGCAAGAGGAGTTATGGACGGGGAAGTCCAAAGGTAGTCTCTTCCATTCGGAACAGAGGAAAGGTTCGAAGAGTAGAGGTTCAAAGTTTAGGTTCAAGAGAAGTCCGTTAGTGGGCGTAATATGGAAAATTAATTTCAAAACATCCGATCGTTTTAGTTCCTCTGCGAGTGGAGAACACTTCTGTACCATGATGTTATGACGTGGAATCTCTCTTCTCCTACCATCCCGTCCCCTAACCCCTAGGCCCGACCCGCCCCCCTCTCTCTCTCTCTCTCTCCACGGGCGTTCACTTAAGCTCATGTGACGATATACTTTGAAAGCGATGTTCATTTTGGTTATACATCTATACGCATACATTTCAAGAAGAATTCTAAAGTCATTACTGATTCAGTTATATAAACACACACACACACACTATATATATATATATATATATATATATATATATATATATATATATATATATATATATATATATATATATATATATATACACACACACACACACTGTAAAGATTTGTTGAGTGTGGAAGATAACAGAAAGGCAAAAGTTAAGAGGGTCAGTGTCTGTTGGATAATGGTTGCGAAGTGGCCGCAGAGGACGATGATGAAGATTGAAAAGACACCAAG
The DNA here is from genome assembly GCA_039081455.1 of Macrobrachium rosenbergii. NCBI lineage: Eukaryota > Metazoa > Arthropoda > Malacostraca > Decapoda > Palaemonidae > Macrobrachium > Macrobrachium rosenbergii. The sequence goes on from JANJGK010006963.1 coordinate 10,228, forward strand.
AATTGATGGGATTACAAGTGAGGGGCTGCGGTAAGTTGCTGATAGTGCAGTGGAGCGGCTGACCAAATAATTGTTAGACTGTATAGAGGGAAAGGCGATAGAGGTGACTAAGAATTATGGGGGCATAACAAAGCTAAATATACCATGGTTGGTGTGTGGTAGGATTCTGATTGAGGAAGTAAGACAGATGAAAGGAGGATTGATAACGAAAGAACAGTGGATTTAGAACAAGGAAAAGAGCTAAGGAACTTGTGACTGTTATGAACCAAAGGTTTGCATGGATTTTGTATCAAGAAAATTTGGTGAGGTGAGAAACAGGGGAAAACGTTAGCAAACCAAAAGGATAGATCAGATGTCTTGGCCATGTGGAAAGAATAGAGGATAGGTTGGAATAACGGGGGAGATACTAGAAATGAAAGGCATCAATATCCACGAAATTGAGGAGTATATGGGGTTTCAGGTGCTGATAGATCGTCTGTGTAGGTTTTCTGCACAGGGGGTTCATTCAATGTTTAATTCTCTAGATCCAACCCCCGTTAGCGAAAACAGATTAATATTAGGAAAATATATGTATTCAAGCGTCTCTCCTTTTATATCCATCAAGTTACTTCACTCGCCGCAGTAAAAGAAGATAAACGAACAATACAATAACGGTGGAGCTGACCAAAATTTCTAAAACTAGGAGTGCAGGGTCTCACCAACAGTACAGATGCTGTAGAAGAAAAAGTATTCGAGACCTAAATATATGTTAACTTTTTAATCATGCTTTCTCTTTCTATTATCCTGAATTTGTTCTTTTTTCTAAGCTATGAGGGAAATTATAAATATAAATAACTTGCACATGAATCGCACAGAGAGAGAGAGAGAGAGAGAGAGAGAGAGAGAGAGAGAGAGAGAGAGAGAGAGAGAGAGAGAGAGAGAGAGAGAATGAAATACTGACAGATGGGAAAAAGAAGATACAGTTTCAATAACATAACTGTGCAAACTCAGACTCACGGCATAGCAATTTGATGATGGCCCACGTGACATCACCGAAAACCAGGACCTCTCGAATTTTTTTTTCCTGACCAAACAAAACCTCCTGTTTAAGACATTTATCAATTTTGAGCTTTACCGAAGATACTGTTGTATTTAAGAGTACAACTGTACGGATACCAGAGAGAGACTGGAAATCTAGGAGAGCGAAAGTATCTACTAAAATAAAACGAAATGCTTTTTAAACCCAAAACGATCTAGTGAAGTCTCTGAAGGTTGGTGGTCAGAAAGGACTGTAGTGCTGGCGTGGGAAGGTAGGGGAGGGTGAGGAAGAGAGCGCATGCACAATGAACAAAATTCAATGAAAATAAATATATAAATAAGCAAATAAATAAAATGATTTAAAGACCATACATCTCAGGGCGATTATTGGTTACAGTCAAACTCCTTGATACTTTTCCTTAAGAGCAAAATATGACTTTAGAGCTCATACGCCACCAAGCGCAGTCTTAGAGAATATTAAAAGCCTAAAAATGTATTCATGGAACGGAAGAGGATTATACAGCTTATACATCCTAGTGCAATTTTTGGTGAAAGTCTAAATCATGACCACCTTTCCATAGAAAAGGACTAAGATTTTAGAGTTTATTTGACCCCAGTCCACCATTATCATTTTTGTGGAAATCCAAAGCTGCTACTTGCACCCCCCTCCCCCAATTTCAACCCCTACCCCCTCCTCAGTAAAATATTAGGTAAATTAAGACTCGGCAGAGACCTGTCCCGAAATATGTTATGCATACAACATAACTGTTGTTGGATAAATATTTTATTATTTTCAATATCTGACCTAAATCACATTGTATTTAGCTATTTTATTATCTTAACTAAAATACAATGTAGTTAGCTATTCAATACCTGCTCTTAACATAGAGGCAATCAATACACACACACACACACATAGAACCCGACAGCGACAACGTCGTAACAAAATGTCGGACGAAATACCGGACGGTTAATCTAAAATACTCCCCTTTCGGAGCTAATAAAAGTTAAAAAAAAAAAAAAAAAAAAAAAAAAAACGGGGGAAAGAAGAAGAAAAAAAATAGCTCCCCGTCACAAAAAGCTTTTGGGAGTCGTATTTCTCTGCCACTGCAACGGTAAATCAAAACGAGCCTCTCCGATTTCTGGGCCTCGGGTCTCCAATTTCACGTGGCTTTCACCACATGCAACAAGTGGCCATTAAGTAAACGAGAACCCCGACGGGAGATTCCACCTATGGCGGCCACAGGGACACAGGGGCGCAGGGAATGTTCAGGAGGGAAACGGCATTGGGAAAAAGGTAAAACCTCGTTATTTCAAGGTCAGTGGCAAATTTAAACCTCGGAAAAGGGGAAATACAAGTGGAAACCAAGGGAATGGAAATGAAAGAAGGTAAACTACCTATGTCAACGACAGGGACAAAGGGGACACAGGGGATGTACAAGAAGAAAACGAAATGTGGAAAAAGGTAAAACCTCGTTATTTCAAGTTCACTGGCCTATGCCTACTAAACCCCGGTAAGGAGAAATATAAATGGAAACCAAGGAAATGGGAAGAACGAAGGTAATCCACCTATGGCAGCCAAAGAGACAAAGGGTACAGAGGGAATGTTCAGGAATGAAAGGAAATTAGGAAAAAGGTAAAACTCTTTATTTCGAGGGTACTGGCATACGCAAGTTAAACTTCTGAAGCGGGAAATATAAATGAAAACCAAGGGAATGGAAAGGCAGGAGGGTAATCCACTTATGCCAGCGATTGGGACACAGGTATTATTTGAAGGTCACTGGCAAATGCCAATTAAACTTGGGAAACGGGAATATCAATGAGAAACTGTGGAATGGAAATGAAGGAAGCTAAATGAGGAACCAGGTATAGGCTATTGCAACGCTAACATAGTCACGGATAAATTTAAATATGGGTGAAGGAAGCTTATTGATGAAATAGGTAGAGACGCTCACTGTGTAGCTGTAATGCCATTGAAATTAGGGAGAAGCACATGCACAAAATAAGCTATACGAGGAAACAGTATGAATAGTGTAGTTAGAGCTCACTAGTCTCTCTCTCTTTTTTTTTTTTTTTTGTAACGCCAATGAAGTCCTAAGAAAGTTAATATAAAGGAAGAAAGCCTGTGTGCGGAAACAGGTACACATACAAATTCAAATTCACTGATCTTTTTTATCTAAATTAACACTGTCGCCATCAAGAGGAATAAATACTCTAATGAAAACTCACAGACCTATGCAACTGTAACGCCACCACAATCATGTAACGGGAGAAATACAAAATATGGATAAAATTATATCATAAGGCAACTCTGACAGTTTCCATTGTAACGCCAGTGAAATTGTGAAAAGAGGAAATGACGGAACGCAACTTTATAACAAAATCCCAATGACCTTTTCTGGTGTAACACCAATTCAGTTATTCAAAACAAATCCCAATGACCTCTTCTGATATAGCAACAAATCGGTTATTCAACAAATCCTATCAATGTTGGCTAAAGGATCTCCATCCTTCATTCCCATTACAGGTATAGGGGACGATCCTTCCATAAGGAGTAGAATGGTCGTTGGGTTGGAAGAGGAACAAATAACAACCAATCAGTCCTGCTAACGCGTCAAAATTGCGCGCATACCATTAACAGAAAATATCGATAGAGTCACATTCATTCGGACGATCCTTAAAGAGGCTGGATCTGTTTACACCACTCTTGTTCAGGTGCATAGACTGAAAGTCTATTGTATTAAAACAAGAAGACAGTGCAATTGCCTTCTCAGTTATCAATAAATACAATAAAGCCGCAATATCCAGGAACAGAGTAAACTTCCGGGAGAATAATAGTGTGGAAAACTATTATCTTCGCTTGGGAGTAGGAGGAGGATGTCAGGTGTTGTCTCGTAACTTTCCGCGGAAAACCCATTGTTCTTCGAACTTGTAGTTTCCTTGTATCAATTACATTCCGACGCCGGCTATAATATGGGACGTCGCTAAGGGAATTTACGTAAAAGTGTTACTTCTAATACCTTTATTTCCTACTTTCGTCATTTTATTCCTAGTGCTCGGATATATTCTGGAAAAAAAAAAAAAAAAAAAAAAAAAAAAACATTATTTCTACTGTTTATTGTATTTCTCTTCTTATATGCCATGATAATGAACCGAGAGAACATGGGAACAACCCGTGTGGTAATCGTGTATTGTTTCCGAAAAGGTTTTAAAAAGATTTCTTTCCTTCCAGTTCAGCTTTGAAGGAACATAACAATAAAGTTACGCAAGCAATCCCAGGTCAAACATACGCTTGCTGCAGAGCCAAAATCTTTTACAACCTAAAAATGTGCAACGCTTCCATTGCACGAGTAATAACTTTGCAACCGCATCAGCTTTTATTTCTTTGGGGTGCAACATTTCTCGCTCATGGTTATCTCTAGAACGAACGCTTATCTCTGGGGATAGAGCCTGCAATTACCAGGGATTAAGAATGCCTCTCTCTCTCTCTCTCTCTCTCTCTCTCAGGAAGGGTTTCACGTGTCACGAACGAGAGTGAACTTTTTTAAATATCTGATCTCTCTCTCTCTGTCTCTCTCTCTCTCAGAAGTCACAAAGACGAATGAAAATTTTCCAAGTGCCTGCTATCTCTCTCTCCGCAATCACATAAGGGAATGAAGACTTTTCACGATGCTTGAACTCCCCGCCCCTCCCCCCCCCTCCCTCCCTCTCTCTCTCGGCAGTCACAAACAGGAATGAAGCCTTTTTCAAAATGCCGGCTCTCTCTCTCTCTCTCTCTCTCTCTCTCTCTAGGGATGTGTTTTCACGTTTCGCAAACATGATTGAAATTTTTTATTTTTTAAATGCCTGATATCTCTCTCTCTCAATCTCTTTTTCGGGAAGGGTTTTCAGGGGTCACAAACAGGAGTGAAGTTTTTCAAAAAAAACTTTCCTCTCTCTCTCTGGGATATTTATGCTTATTCCTTCAAAAAAACCTTCTCTCTCTCTCTCTCTCTCTCTCTCTCTCTCTCTCTCTCTCTCTCTCTCTCTCTCTCTCTCTCTCGCTATACGTCTGTCAACGGAACCAGTATTAACATTCTCACTGAAATACACAAAAATCATTTATATATTTCTCGAATTTCACGTCATTCTTTGCCCAGGAAAGAGAATGCTAGATCTTATAGATGGAGTTTCATTACATTACCCCGATGCATGTCCGTAAGGAACTACAGATTGTACCAGAATAATGTATAATCTTACCTTTTGTGTGGGTGTATGAAGTGGATATTGCTGTGAAAGATTTATCCAATATTCAGTAGGTACAAAGTATAAATGTGGAAGTGTCTGTTGTTTTGCTTTTATGGGGCACCCTACTGTTATGTATGTATTGTGTGTGGGAGAGGGATATATACATATACATATATATATATATATATATATATATATATATATATATATATATATATATATATATATAATATATATATATATATATATACATACACAAGCGCGTGTGAATGTATGTGCGTTTGTGTATTTGTTTATTTGTATACATATATCATGAACTGAAATGAGTATTCATGTTTTTTGGTGTAACACCACGGCTTATAAGCACTCATTTACCGTTGGTTGCATTTAAGCTTAACTATAATTCTCTTTGACTGGTTTGTGTGGAGTTAGTTTTTTGACATCGATTTTAAGTTAACTAACCCATTACAATCTATTACTGATCATTTACTAACCCTAGCTGGAATGTAAATGGTTAACAGGCCCTAATAAGGAATTTATTAATTATTATTTATTTATTAAAACTATAACGTAGTTTACATGACGAAATAAAACAGGATTAACCCATGGGTTACTTACGACAGCTTAATCTTTCCTGACTTTGAAAACACATTTTGCTGTAAAAAAAATATTCACAAAAGCAAAGATCAGAGATATACAAATTTTTCACACAAAGAAAAACTAAGATAATTGATACCAGCTACAGCATATTTATATGTCAGGAAAAACTGTAATGTTTCTCTATCAACAGAATTGCTTATAAATGTATTTTATTTTTAGAGCAGTCAGTGTACAATAAAGTTAGTTTTTTTTAATTTTAGGATGATCATTCTATTCACCGGATACCATTCATTGCAATCTGTTAAAAAGCAAAATAACTAGAATATGACACCAACATGATGACTTGAACTAAAAAAAAAAAAAAAAAAAAAATTGTTGATGAAAATACTCGCCCGAAATGGCGAGATTTATATTTTTGAAAGATGTACAACTATGAAAAAATATCACTCCAAATATATTCGTTTCATTACTATTCATACCAGCCAGTGCACAGTAAAGTATTTTACTGCCATTCTTAATAGTTTAAATACATTATATACCTATATTGGAATTTATTACAATCTATAATTAGTTTCTTTCATTAAAGAGCTAATAGGAAATTTCATGTATGTTATAACAGTAATAATTATTTTATTTCCTATACCGACAATAATTATTTGAATACCTTCTGAAGTACTAGCAATTGTTTTTCCTTTGTAAAACACACACACACACACACATATATATATATATATATATATATATATATATATATATATATATATGTGTGTGTGTGTGTGTGTGTGTGTACGTATGCATTCACATTATAAATACCTAGGCAAATATTTGAAGCAATAACGACAACTATGTTTTATGTCCCCTAAAAGTTTACTTCTGCCCTCTAACGGAAAGATTACCAGGAAAAGAGGGAACAATTATTTTATTTTTTACACACACACACACACACACACACACACACACACACACACACACACACACACATATATATATATATATATATATATATATATATATATATATATATATATATACTGTATATATATATGCAAGTTTATGACTATTGGGAATAACATACACGAAACTCACCCTCACGCTTTGAAACAGATTTAAGAACAACCGTCAATCGCACATACCTGGAAGAAAATAACTTAGAATTATAAAAGAGAAATATGAAAGTTATTGTTATCCACAACAGTAATGAAATCACAGGCTTTCTTATTTTCTTTCGAAACTGATTAAAGCTAATAGACAATTAATCAAACAACTGGTATATGAAAATGATCAAATACATGATGCTTGGAGTGATGATAATCATACGGCACTCTTTTACTGACTTCTTTCACTTGTGCCAAAAAATATTCTAACTAAAATGAAATCTAACACTCGGAGACCTATCACATTCAACTGTCTATATTAAGCATTGACTCGGAACAGAAGAGAATTTATAAAAGTAATCCGAGTCTCGTGTAAAAAAGGCTTAACCTGGCCATGTCGTATTAGTTCCCTAATCGAACATTCTGACGGCACTTCGCCTCGATCAAAGTGTAGTCATTATATTTCCATTAGGATTCCGTTTTCAAACAGAAATTATCTGACTTGTCGACATTATCTGACTTGTCGACATTATTTGACTTGTCGACTTTATCGGACTTGTCGAGAATGTGACATCCAATGTAAATCCCATTACCTGAAGTTATAAAATTTTTCTTTTGTTTGTTCTCACAGAGATTTTGCGTTTGACTGGAAGAAGGACAGTGGCATGCATTCGATACTTCTGAAGCGATTAATTTGCTTGCACACCCTGAGCAGCAATGCTCGATGGAGGGATGTCTTAATTTCTTTTCTTTTTTTAGTGAAATAAAATGCGGCTTCAACACACAGTTCGTTACACAATTGTATTCACTCACTCTACTTGGATCTCAGGCCTTAATATGACTCACTGTCACTCGCATCACGTTAATCTTTTCATATATACATATATATATATGTGTGTGTGTGTTTGTATTATATATATATATATATATATATATATATATATATATATATATATATATATATATATATACATACACAGTACATTCTTTTACAAGCATGGTGAGAAAGTCTGTGGTCGGGTTTGACAATATATAATAATAATAATAATAATAATAATAATAATAATAATAATAATAATAATAATAATAATAATAATACAGGTTTTGTTAAACAGAATGGCAGTTTCAACAGCATTTATTTTATATAGAAAACGTTCAATTCGTCTTATCAATTGCTTTTCTTGCGCTGGAATGGTTGCGAGCAATTGACCAATATTCATTTCCGGTGGTATAGCGATGTGTAGGAGGTAGCTCTCGTGGGGTGTCGACTACTAGTGCAGCAGATTGCTGTAAAAATCGTTCAGATAGTGAAACAAGCATGAAATTTGGCACAAACATTCCTAAGACTACGCTCTCTTAGAAAAGGGCGCTGGCCACCTGAAAATCCAAGATGGCGGCTATTTTTCAAAATGGCCGCCATCTATGTTGAGATTCACTGGTTTGGGAGCATCTATTGGATGGAATATGCCAGTTTTTTTTTTTAAACCTCGACTTTTAGGTTATAAAAATGTTCCATACCACACATTTTATTGAAAACCCTTACTAAATGAATTGTAACCAAGATGGCGTACAAAATGGTTGCCATAAAAGTTTTTTTTTCTATCCACAGCGCTAGCAGACATAGAGACCAACTGTTTTTATTTAATGGTATATTCATGTGATCAGACAGTTTAACTAATATGCTATTTTCAACTGAAATAGTAATGGTATGGTCACATACAACATTGTGTCTAAGACTGTAACCATAAAAAGAAAAGAAGAGAAATACGGACTAAACGCAACCAATCTATGTATAGGTCTCTCAACCTACACCTTTGAAAAATTCGAGGATAAGAAGGTAGGCATAGCATGACACGTTGGATGCTCAAGCTAGATTATCTACTGAAGAGAGGGCAATATTTATCTAGACTTCACATTTGCAAGTGCACAGAGCTGTGCAGGGAAGACCCAGCTTGTAGCACTTGCACCTTTCCCGACAGCCTGCTTTGCATCCACATTTGGTAAGCTGTTGGCAACTCTTGGCTAAGGGCGAGTTGGTTGTCCAGAGGACTTGCCATGCTTCACCAGACTTTTGCCATCCCCACTCAGCAGGGTTCTCTGGCTGTGGCTGACACTGGGTGGCCTGCCCCCACACACAACCAGCCTGGTACGCAGCACGCTTGGTGTGTTGGAGGAGAGCTCCCCTGGTTGGTGGAATGGCCTCATATGCCCTTTGTTTTCTGGCAAACATATCAAGTCTAGCCTCATCCACAGTGCCAGCAGTGCTGGATCTTTCATACATAAGTATGACAAACCTCTCCAGGACCTTCAGGTCACTCTCTTCCACTCTGAGAGGGTAGTGACTCAGTTTGGAGAACACAGTGGAGGCCTCTGGAAAGATGTTCCATGTCTGCCAGGCGGTCTTCTTGCCCTTGCTCCGGAAGGCTGACACTGTATCACAGCCTGTGAACGCATGGAAGAAGAGCATGCCATTCACCTTCTCCTGGCCCAGAGAGTTGCACAGGTCATGCACAGCAATCCAGCGCAGGCTCTGGCCTTGGCCAAATGCCACCCATAGCTTCTCTAGCCCTAGATTGTGGAGAGTGGAGAAAGCACTGACTGCAACGACAAGAACATCTGTGTCATTTGCTTTAACCGTGTTGGTCTTGGCTCCATGTTCTGTGGCATATTTGGCATGGAGAAAGATGCGGGTGTCAGCTTCCTCATGAGAGCACTTTTCCAGTCCCTGAAGACTAGCCTCATGAGTGCTGAGAACAGCAGACCCTTTCGTGGCAATGACAACATTTGTGGCAGACATCTGGGCAACTTTGTCTGCCAGGAACTGGAACAACTCTGTCTTGTTGGCATCGTGTCTTAGGAAATTGCGCCAGTTGGATGGAATTGTGTTCTTGTCTGTCACCTTGCGCCTTCCTCCTTGACCACGTTGGAGCCTGGTCTCAGCTTTGAGGCTGGATGTATTGTATACATCAAATACAAGATGTGATGATGTGTACTTGCTGCTATAGGATTGTATCACAGGCAAGAAGTCGCAAAGTGCATAGCCCTCAAAGGTCTTTCCTTTCTTTGGTGGCAAGGCATGGACCAAAGCTGATCCATCTACAATGAGGACATCAGTCTTTGGTTCTTTGTCTTCTAGTGTAACATGACTCTCCAGGACCGAGGTCAGCTGAGACTTCTGACATGTGTACAGCCTACCACCCTCACTAAGGGAAGCTGGGAATGTTTGATTCTCGTGCTGGAAGAATTCCTGCAGATCACATTCACGGCTCTGACAGGATATAAATAGCTTTGAGAAAAGCTGGCAATCCTCCTTCAGAAGTTTCTGCTTTGACTGTTCTACAGGAGCAGCTTCTTGCCTGAAGAAGTCAGTTCTGTTCTTCTTTATCGGCTCATAGAAGGAGACTGCATTGTTTGCCAAAGAGTCTGAAAACTTCTGAAATTTAGTGCGGCCTCTGTCAAGGTGTGTCTGTAGAAGTTCTGCTGAGCTGGGGTGGGCAATGTCTTTGTTGTCAATGGAATACAGATCCTGGCTCTCTTCCTGAAAAGGACTTCCCAAGTGTTGCAAAGCCAATGACAGCTTGCTGACTCTCTCCAAGAATGTCTTCTGCGCATGAGGTGTTTGTTCATGGTGTGTTGTCTGCTCATTAGACTCCTTACTTTGAACCTCTGTTTCGTATGCAGACACCAAGCGGATGATCTCTGGGCCAGCCACCATCCATCTTCTGAGTGCTGACGGATCTTCAGTCAGCCCAATGGCTCCGCCATCAGCCTTTATAAAGGCATTGGTCTGCTCATGAGCTTGGTCAAGAGCCATTGCTGAGAACTGGCGACTGGTCTTGTGCACAACAAAGTTGCCAGCCTTGAACTCCTTGTGCAACTCTGGGTGTGAACTCTCTAGGGTAAGCATGTCCCTGAGGTGAATAGGCAGCCAACGAGCATAGTTTGTATTATTGTTGGAAAAGAAGTAGGGTATCAGCTCATGCAATGCCTGGCAGTAGAGGACAAAATTGGCCTCACGGAAGGACCTGATCAGTAGGAATATCACAAGTTCCATAGACAACACCATGTGCCAGAAGTGGAACTGTGGACTCTGCTGTCTTCGAAGGTCACACCACTCCTCAAACTCTAATGCCTGCTCATTGTTGTTTGCTTTCTCAGCACAGTAGTCAGTGTATGCTGTCCTCAGGAGTTTGTACAAACTAGAGGCTGTAACCTGGTGCATCTGCCGTGTCCTGGTTACACTTGCAGCTGACAGGAAGGATTCTGCAGTTCCAGATGAAGCAACTCCTGCCTCCACCAGAGCTCCTGTCCAACCACTGCCATGAAGAAGAGTACCAAGAGATGTCATTGCTGCCATCTCAATGTGCAGACTACCAAACATTACCAGATACTTGTCTTCGCCATACTGATCAGGCCACTGCCACTGCACCTGCTTTGCTACGGCATAGATTGGCTGATCAGCTGTGATTATGGGTATCTGGCCAGGGTTCAGAAAATCAGTGACATCCTGCACTTTCTGCATCACGTGTTTGATCGTAGCAACAGAATGAGCCTGATCACGCAGGAGAGGAAGCAATGAAGTTATGGTTACTTCAAATTCTGGGCTTCTCTTCATTGAAGCGTGATGAGCTGACCACGTCAGATTCACTGCATCATCTATTTCCTGGGTGACTATGACCTTGTCTAGCCACTGATACTCCAGTGCAAGCTGTGGCCCCAAGATATCTGTGGGTGGCTTTGGTATTGCAGTGTTTGGTGGCACAGGGTTCTTTGTTTGAAAGGAAGCTGGTGAGATGTTTGTGAATGTGTCCGGCAATTCAGGCACCGACCTCACTTTCTCAGGTGCAAACTTTAGTTGCTGTCTTTCCTGTCCAGTGTTCTCCTTGGTGGGGTGCTGAAATATGGAGATGCTAGTTCCATGGAAGGAGGTAGTGGCAGTAGTTGCAGATGGGTTGTGGTCGATGTTGTCCATCACTGCAGTGGTGAACAACCCTTTTCGCAGTACTGGGGGACAGACCACACCCTCCTCCACATATTTGCTAACTGTGGCATCTCCTAACTGTGCAGAGACCTCCAGTACTCTGTCATAAGAGATACTGAGGCCATACTGATGTAGCATTTCAACCAGGTTTCTCTTCCTGGTTTTGGCATAGACTGAGAGTCCCATGTAGACTGGGAATGGTGTTTCTCTGTCTTTGGAGTGTCTATGAGTTGTTGCTCCCTCTTTGTATCGGGAGTAGCAGTTGAACTGCATGAGCTGTGCAATGGCCTGGTCTGACTTTGATGCTCCAAATCGTAACTGTGACTTGATGTCAGCCCCATGCTCAACCATCCCTACAAACTGGAGCAGGAGAGGAGGCACAGAATTTCGTACACAAGCCTCAGAAAATGTGCCATCAAACCGTGACTGATGATCAAGTATAGACTTTCTGAGAATATTTGCTGCTTTAGCAATGATAACTGCCTCTGAAAGATCAGATGATTGAGCAAGTGCTTTTCCCACATCCTTTTGAAATGCAAGTAATACATCTCTGCCAGATTTATGAGCCTCAAGTTCTGGAATTTCTGCCAGAAGTTTGTCTTTGAGTCTCGTGGAATTTACACTTGGTGACTCTACACCTAATTGTTCCAGACGTTGTTGGTAGAGGTGGCAAATATCTGCCAGCCGAAATGTGACTGGATCATCTGAACAAAGGTTGTTTTCAACAATGTATGTCATCAGTTCTGACAGAACTAGTGGATACACATCTGATTCTGACTCAGTGCTACCTTGGTCTTTCTCAAGGCTCCTCAGGTAGGACCTTTTTCTGTTGTAGAGGGCACAAAGACAGGCATGGTGATACTTAAACTCCTGTGCAATGACATCCCCACCAGTCAACTTAGCAAGGAGCTTGCCATCACTAAGTATCTCTGCACATTCACGCAATTTCAAGTCAAGGCCCTTAGTACTAGCCTGTCTGAGATCAGATGCAGGTGCCACTTTCTCACAGAAAATGCAAACTTCATTGTCATGACTGGTTCGGCGCAGTTTTGCACGACTAGTCTCAGTGTTGCTGGTCTGGTCATTGGATTGTCGCTTTCTTGCACGGTCCAGTTTAGTGTTGTTAAACAACAAGCGACAGTTCACATGGTATTTTGCTGCATTTTTCCTGAGAGTGGCCTCTATGCCATCACCTTCATCCAGCCTTGCTGGATCCATTATCAGTGGCATTTCATTAATTTCACTGAACATGGGAATGTTCCTTGCCAGCATTGTGTACCCATCATGGTCTAGGACATGATGACTTGGAGGTGATGTCAAGTGCTCACCTCTTTTGTCCTTCTGACAAAGACAACACAAACTCCAGTTTGTTTTTCTACTGCTCAATATTGGATTGGCATCACATTCTGCCATGATTTCACTTTTGATTAAGGCCGAGGGGTTATCCTTTTACCACCTTAAACAAAGCACACATTCCTGTATGGGATTCAACTAGGTTCGGTCTCCCTACACCTAGCCCGATCATTCATCCAGTGCCATTTAAGTCCCGTGTGATCTGTACACCATCCGGGTAAGTACATGAACCATCATGTACAGCCCCCATACCCTTGGCTCGGCTCTCCCGCGCTGGCACATCCTGTCTATTCAGGTGCGGCTATCTAACTATAGCTGGTCTGGGGCTGTTAGAAAGCATTTGGGACACTAAACTAAACTATACTACAACTACTAGTCTAAGACTACAGGATTAGTAAAGCTGGATTAGCTGGCACTGAACCCCATGCTGAGTTACACAGCAGTGATGTCACCAGTGTGCCCTGGTTGTGTGCAGACATACACTCTTTTACATTTATTAATTTTCCTTCAAAATTGATGAGTTATTCGAAAGAGATGGCCTCATTAGGATCTAAAACCACAGAAACCAAGATCCATGTTTAAAACGATAATTGTTGAACGGGCATTATTTCTCATTATAATTATTGTTTCTACCTTTTCTTGGCAGCCATATAGCCCCCATATTTAAAGGTAAACTGTACTGGGAAGCTACAGAAACATAATATTCACAAGAAATAGTATGGAAGAGCTTTACCATATTGCTAGAAGCAAATACATGCCATTCTAGTGAAAAATTAGCCAAAATCTGTCGATACTGGCCGCCATCTTGGAATTTGGCCGCCATATTAAATTTTTTGCGTGGCCAGCGCCCTTTTCTGATAGAGGGAACTTTAAAGAGCACTTGTGCAAAATTTCATGCTTGTTTCACTATCTGAACGATTCTTATGAAATATGCAATTATCTGCTGCACTATACCTCCTAAACATGGCTATGCAACCGGAAATGAATATTGGTCAATTGCTCGCAGCCATTCCAGCGCAAGAAAAGCAACTGATAAGACGAATTGAACGTTTACTATATAGAATAAATGCTGTTGAAACTGCCATTCTGTTTAACAAAACCTGTATTAAAGAAGGTCTTTTTCCTAATTTTACAAATAATAATAATAATAATAATAATAATAATAATAATAATAATAATAATAGTGTATGCAGAGACTTAAGGCGATACTCAAGTCAAAACTCAACGCCGGAAACATGATGAAAGCCATAAACACATAGGCAGTACCAGTAATCAGATACAGCGCAGTAGTGGAGTGGACGAAGGCATAGCCCAGAAAACTAGAAATCACATGACAATACATAAAGCACTACACCCAAGAGCAAATACAGACAGACTATACATAACACGAAAGGAAGGAGGGAGAGGTCTACTAAGCATCGAGGACTGAGTCAACATCGAGAGCAGAGCACTGGGGCAATATCTGAAAACCAATGAAGACGAGAGGCTACGGAGAGCATGGGAAGAATGACTGATAAAAGTAGACGACGACCCAGAAATATACAGAGATAGGAGAATGAAAAACAGACCAAAGAAATGGCACAACAAACCAATGCACGGCCAGTACAAGAGACAGACTAAGAACAGGCCAGCAACGAAACATGGCAATGCCTATAGAGGGGAGGACTCAAGAAGGAAACAGAGAGAATGCTAACAGCGGCACAAGATCAGGCCCTAAGAACCAGATATGTCCAAAGAACAATAGATGGAAATAACATCTCACTTATATGCAGGAAGTGCAATATGAAAGACGAGACCATAAACCACATAGCAAGCAAATGTCCGGCGCTTGCACAGAACCAGTACAAAAAGAGGCATGATTTAGTAGTAAAAGCCCTCCACTGGAGCCTGTGAAAGAAACACCAGCTAGCTTGCAGTAATAAGTGGTACGAACATCAACTTGAGGGAGTGATAGAAAACGATCAGGCAAAGATCCTCTGGGACATAGGGTGATACGTGCCAACAGACCAGATTTGACGCTGATTGACAAAATCAAGAAGAAAATATCACTCACTGATGTCGCAATACGGGACACTAAAGTAGATGAGAAAGAAAGAGAAAAAAATTGGTAAGTATAGAGAAAAAAATTGGTAAGTATCAAGACCTGAAAATAGAAATAAGAAGGATATGGGATATGCCTGTGGAAATTGTACCCATAATCATAGGAACACTAGGTATGATCCCAAGATCCCTCAATACGAACCTGGAAAAACTAGAAGCCGAAGCAGCTCCAGGACTGTGACAGACCGAAAAAAAAAACTAATAACAATAATATAACAACAACAACAAAAACAACAATTTCGTTTTCTTATTTTTATATAATCAAATAATCTACTACAAGAATTTAAATCACTGTTGCCACTAAAGTCGTTGCCACTAAAGTCATTGCCACGATAAACAGAAAGTTTCACTCGCGTACTCTCATTACCAACGATCATTGATAAAAATTTCCATCACCACACCTTGAATTGCCTGGAATCCCTACCCATCCCTTTTCCAAACACTTCCCAAAAGCCGCAACTTTAAATAACTAGCTTTAAGCAACTTAGTTCACAAAGGCCTGCGCCTTGTTTCGTAAAAATTCTACGACGTCATTACTCAGTGTTACACTTTCCGCGTTAAGCTGATTGTTGAGAAGGTAAATTGTGACCCTGTATCCAAACTTTCCAGATACTGTGCTGCATGCATCAGCCTTCCACTGCGAGATAATGGAGCAGAGATTAGCTACGAGAGTTTACTAAGTAGCACTCTCAGCTGAAAATTATGCTTTACGGTGCGGAAAGTCTCAATAAAATATTTCAGAAATTAGTGTTTGTTCTTCATTATTAACATTTCTATAATAATAATAATAATAATAATAATAATAATAATAATAATAATAATAATAATAATAATAATAATAATAATAATGTGGAATATTTTTACACAAGGATTCATTCTTGTCTCATCAGCTTAAGCATAGAACTGTAGGTAACCAGTTTCTTTAATAATAATAATAATAATAATAATAATAATAATAATAATAATAATAATAATAATAATAATAATAATGAACTAAATCTACACTATAAATGTTTCTATTAAAATTTTATTTACTGTATCATGTAAAATTTCTCTCTTCAATGCTGTTCTCAATAATAATAATAATAATAATAATAATAATAATAATAATAATAATAATAATAATAATACCCTTTCTTTTATTTTTCACATTATCAAGCAATCTACTACAACAACTTAAATCAATGTTACCACGAAGGGCATTACCACGATAAAATGAAAATTTGTCCCAAAGGATTCCCATTATGAATAATAGGATACTAATTTCCAGCACCACACGCCTGGAATTACCTGGAACCCTTATCCAAACACTTCCCAAAAGCCGCAACTTTAAATAATCACCTTTAAGCAACTTGGTTCACAAAGGCCTACGCCTTAGTTCGTAAACATTCTACGGCGTCATTATTCAGTGTTACACTTGCCGCGTTAAGTTGACTGTTCAGAAGGTGAATTGTGACCCTGCATTCAAACTTTCCAGATATTGTGTTCCATGCGTGAGCCTTCCACTGGGAAATAATGGAGCTGAGATTAGCTACGCGAGTTTGCTAAGTAAGACTCTCAGCTGAAAATGATGCTTTAAGGTGTGGAAAGTCTCACTAAAATATTTCGGAATTTAGTGTTTGTTCTTCATTATTCCCATTTCTATAATAATAATAATAATAATAATAATAATAATAATAATAATAACAATGATAATAATAATAACAATAATAATAATAATAATAATGAATATTTTTACACAGGGATTCACTCTTGTCTCATTAGCTTATGTATAGAACCGTAAGCAATCAGTTTCTTCAATAATAATAATAATAATAATAATAATAATAATAATAATAATAATAATAATAATAATAATAATGAACGAAATCTACACTATAAATGTTTCTATTAAAATTTTATTTACCGTATCATGTAAATTTCCCTCTTCACTGCTGTTCTCAATATAATAATAATAATAATAATAATAATAATAATAATAATAATAATAATAATAATAATAATAATAATAATAATACCCTTTCTCTTATTTTTCACATTATCAAGTAATCTACTACAACAATTTAAATCAATGCTACCACGAAGGGCTTTACCACGATAAAATGAAAATTTGTACGTAAGTATTCCCATTATGAATAATAAGATACTAATTTCCAGCACCACACGCCTGGAACCCTTAGCCAAACACTTCCAAAATGCCGTAACTTTAAATAACCACCTTTAAGCAATTTGAGTCACAAAGGCCTCCGCCTTATTTCGTAAAAATTCTACGACGTCATTATTCAGTGTTACACTTTCGGCATTAAGCTGTTTGTTGAGAAGGTAAATTGTGACCCTCCATCCAGACTTTCCAGATATTATGTTCCATGCATCAGCCTTCCACTGGGAGATAATGGAGCAGAGATTAGCTACGAGAGTTTGCTAAGCAAGACTCTCAGCTGAAAATGAAGCTTTACGGTGCGGAATGTCCCGCTAAATGATCTTGGCAGTTAGTAAGTGTTCTTTAATACCATTTCGTATAATAATAATAATAATAATAATAATAATAATAATAATAATAATAATAATAATAATAATAATAATAATAATAATAATAATATGTGGAACTTTTCTACTCAGGGATTCATTCTTGATTCATCAACTCAAGTAAGCAGGTGTGACTATCATCTTGGTATTTTTTTTTCTGGAGGCCCCAAATATAAAGGGGGGAATAATAATAATAATAATAATAATAATAATAATAATAATAATAATAATAATAATAATAATACTGGAGACAGAAAGAAAAAATAAAATTTTTGTTAAAATGTCTATTTAACTGTACCTTGACAAATAATTATTGTGGATTTCTCTCCTACCTGCAGCTCTCATGATATCATGAGAAAATAAGAAGTAATAATAATACTGATAACAAAAGGAATACGTGATGACGTACAGCTTATATTGTGCGATTCTACTCGTTAATGAAATTAATTACAGTGAATTTTATGAGAAAATAATAATTCTTTAAATCCTCACCCCGAAATAAACTATGAGATATTACATTTCATAAATATAAGAACAGAGAATAACGGAAACAAAACAATAATAACCAAATGGGTATCATGACTCCAAAATATATGGAAAAATACAAAAAAATTAAAGAAAATAGTCCAGAAATAAGGGTGAAACATTTAGAATGCAAGATAGTAAAACAATAAAAATATATGTGAGAGCTACATTTACGAGCATCAAGAGATCATATGTTAAAGAAAACCATAGAAAAACTAATGCTCGAAAAAACACATAAAAATATGCGGACAGGAAATCAAAACGAAAGGATTTGGGGAATATGAGAAAAACCTTTTTAAATAAAAGGTTGTGGATTCATGTAACCACAAGATGAATGGCTTCCTTTTAATAAACATAAATAAACAATACAAAAAACAAATTTACCTCTCCATGCACAATTCTCAGCGGAATGGAAGACCTACATAGAAAATAGACAAAGATAGATCCTCGGATGATTGACAACTGTTCGTGGAAATGAAAAATGATCTGACATGAAGCCAGACATATGTTCGATTCCTATGCTGAAAGTTGATTAAGTGTATAAAAAAGTTTGGACTGAAACTTCGAACGACAGGGTGTAATCTATTCATGAGTTTTATTATAGAAATAAAATACGCAATTGCGTGCCTGTAATAAAACATAAATTAATGTCTGAATGAAAATATTCCAGTTTTAGCACAGGCAACCAGGACACAAAGGGCATACCCTATTTTTTTTAAAGCAGTTCCTTTCAATTGAAATCCGAGTCCCGTTCTGAATTTATATTTGATAAAACAGTTATTGTAGGCTGGAGATCTTAACAAGCTCTCAAGGACTCCCTCAGTTTAAATATTTATGTTGCATATTTGTATTAAACTACAGACGCAACTGAGAATTTTTTTCCTCCTAGATTATCCACATCCCTGTGAGGTATTTTTGCTTATTATGTACGGACAGGCAGATTTTCTCTCGCATAGAGATTATTGATCAGTCCAATGAAAAACCTGGAGCTCGACTCAGCCTTGTCAAGCGTAATTTATTCATTGACACGACGTCAGAGTTGTTAATGATCGACCGTAATTAAATACCATGCCTAATTGAATATGCCAAGGTTCTCGTAAACACAAACACACTCCCCAAAAAACTAAATGCCAGGTAAAGTCGTCTCTCTCTCTCTCTCTCTCTCTCTCTCTCTCTCTCTCTCTCTCTCTCTCTCTCTCTCTCTCTCTCTCTCTCTCTCCACAAACGCATACACACTCCCAAGACTAAATGCTAGGTAAATTCACCTCTCTCTCTCTCTCTCTCTCTCTCTCTCTCTGTCTCTCTCTCTCTCTGTCGTTCTGTCTCTCTCTCTCTCCACACACACAAACACACAGAAAATATTGAAGAATGTATTTGAGAAACAAAAGGAGACTTCTCAATGGTGAAGAAACATACATGTTTTTATTACGACTACATTCAACAAACATCGTGAAAAGGAAGCAAGTATTCCATTAAGTATGAAAGTAGTTTAGGGATAAAACCCAGACCTGGAAAAAATAAAGAGTTCTTTATGCCTATCGTCTCGAGTTGAACTTACGACCATTATCCTATCAGACGAAAGTGGGTTGTATAACTGTTGGATGTTAGAACATTATGTACCCTACCCTTCTCTCTCTCTCTCTCTCTCTCTCTCTCTCTCTCTCTCTCTCTCTCTCTCTCTCCGCTGAATGCCCACTTCCGGAAGAAGAAAAACTGAGGTAAATCCATTCCTCATTAAATTATATGACGTAGGATTCGGTTAGTTGAAGAGATACTTAAATGATAAATTTAAAGAAAGAACACAAAGAGCATTCAAGTTTTATACATGAATGAATACCTACGTTTTGATTTACCTCGGTAAATAAAAGTACAAGTGATGTTTTCAAAACTGATGAAGGTTAACTTACGGTGTTACTAAAGGCATATAGTTAGAAGGCCATCATTATGGACCAAGGAATATATTTTTCTTGCATTAAGAGCATAAAATGACGTGTGTATTAAAGGAATCAAGAGCAAAAATCAGTACTGTTTTAGTTATGATAACAAAGGTTATTCGTGAATAATACTAATAATAATATTTAAATCAGATAAGATTCTTTATGAATTTAATTCTGTAGTAAAAAACTTTGGAAACATTATACTTTACATAGATGAGAAATCTAAATAACATCGAGAGAAGGATATACATATTCAACCCTCATTTAAAGCTGAGTAAAACAAACCACCGACACAGTAACACGAATAAAACTTTCAGGGAAAATCAACAAAACATAAACAAAGAAAACATCGAAACGGAAAAACTACGAATTAAAAAAATAACTCTTGATCTGTTACGTAAACTGACTTTTCAGCGAACATCAATAACAAGTGACCTTTGGCCCTTTTCGAAGGTAAAATCAAAATAGATAGAAGTGGTTCCGCTGCCTGTGGGACTTCCTTTGTGGAATTTGTGATATATAGTTTCGACTTTGATGTTTGCTGTGTAAAAATCTGTATCGCCGTGCCAGCGGATGTCTCTATGTCTGGCAGTGCCAGTTTCAAACCATTATCTATTTACAACAGAAATCTGTCAAACTTTGGAGTTATCTAACAAATGTAATAGAGAAAATAATTTTTAAAATTATTTGAAATGATAGTAAAATAACAAAGTTTGCAAGGTCGTGACAATTTTTTGTAGATAAGATAATTTATCTGTGTCAATTCTAAATGATTATTTACCTGCCAGTTTTCAAAATCCATTACAGTATCTTAACATTTATTTTATCTAAAAGTTAAATGCGGGAAAATGTTTTTGAAACGAATAAAACTGTCATACAATATATTACATTTATAATGAACTGAAAAATATTTTTAGCATATGGGTAAATTAAAATTTTTGAAGATAAATATACAGATTCACCTCATGGAAAACTATGTGAACAGAGCCTCAAAAGTTTCTGTTGACCTTCGTCAGGGAGATATTATAACTACACGAGAAACACAATTTTCAACAGAAAATTACCCTCTCTAATTCTCCATTTTTGACTCAGAGGAGTTGAAAGCTCGTCTTACCTACCATTCCTCGAAAGACTAAGAGCTTTTGCCGACGTAATACTGTCAGTTAAGGATATGATGTACTATCAGTTAAGGATACTTTATGAAACATTTTCGTGTAAGGGCACAGGTTCTATCGAAACTTTCTCTGCAAGTTCTTGACCTCTCGTCTGACAATGATAAAAAGGTATCCAGAGATACTATAATATTCAGAAAGTTCTGAAATATTTCTGAAGAATAATAACAATAACCCTTCTGACTACGATTCAAAAGATAACAATTTCATTTATATATCTAAGAAAATTCTGTCCAGGAAATTACTGAAGCACTGAAAAAGATTCATGTCAGGATTGACTTGACTTAATCTGGGCTTTATTAAAGGTAAATAAATATCCTGTGACTACTGGCTCAAAATTGAAGAAATAAGGAAAACATATACTTTCATATGAAGTTTTCTGAACATTAAACGCGTTTACAATGCAATGCAATTATGAAAATAATCGAGAACAACGCTACTTTAAACGATATTTATGTTTTTTGAGGTTGGTAAAATGATACAAGTAAATTGCTGACGGTGTCATTTCAAAATAAAAAAAAAATAGAAAAATAAATAAACACTTAAGCTAAAGAGGACACTGTAGGCCAAATATATTGACGGCTTACTTCAATGCCAGAGCGTAAAGGGCTGCATTGTCCGCAAATGTCGAAGCTGTGGCCCATGTAAACACTGGCCATAATTGCAAACAAATAAAAGAACTGTCAATTCGAAACAACTAATGATTATTTGCTTCGTCTTCCCCCCTTGCTTTTTTGTCAAAGACGTCATGAACTTTGGCTGTTTGGTACAGTATATTTCTGCAAAATAAACACCCTATTTCTGCTTACTCTATTCATTAAGTCCACAATATTTTACGAAATATGGCTGCTTCAGGAACAAACTGATGGTGTTATTGTGTGTGTGTGTGTGTGTGTGTGTGTGTGCGTTCTTTTCTCTTGTATATGAGAATCTGATCTTATAACACAGACATTTTAAAACTTCCGTTGGGGCCATAAGTATTCTTAAATTACTTTAAGAGAAATATCATCTTAATATATATTTCATAACGACTGCCCTTATTTTACGTTTATGGCACTGTTCTCTTTAAATCAAATTTCATTTAGGGTAAATGGTTGATATCCCTCCCACTGTAACTACATAGCCGTGTTTAAGCAACAAATATCTCTCTAAAAGAAAAAAAACAACAACGTTCAGTAAATAATTATTCTACTGCTCGAAAAATATTTTGAATACAGACTAAAACACACCTTTAAAATATAATGTATATGTGAGCAAGTCAACAAATGCAAAGTGAAAGGTAGGCTTAAGGGTCATAAATAACTTTCATAAAAATATAAAGAACCGTACTTACGAAACGTTATAGAAATTGAACAACGACCCAAAAGGCCTAATAAATTCGAAGGGGAAAAAAGAATAAAAGCCCGTAGGTTGTTTACTCAAGACGGGGACATAAATCTTCGTAAAGAGCCGGAGGAATGTTTTGATATAAATCTGAAATTATTTTCGCCGACTCTCTTCTCCTCTCCCTTGCGGCAATAACTTAGTAAAGAATAAACGTAAATATGGTTTTTTTGGCGATTTTTAATAGTTCTCTGGGGTCAAAATCCAGCTCACCCTTCTAGACTTTTTATCCCTGACCTTACGCATTCCAGACGGCATGTGGAAAAAAGTTAAGAAGTAAACAGTTGACGAACACGTAGAAACTAGTAGCCGTCCTTTCGGTCTAAAAAAGGATTACTTGAAGTTCATCTCCTTGCTGGCTTATGGTATAAATCACTTCGGCGTATGAATATACATTCCGTATTTATAATCAAGAATATGCACAATTTTTGCATATTAGGTTTAGTAACCTTATCAAACGCTTATAGTAGATATTTTGAAATAAGTGACCCATGACAATATCCAGCAAAGCAGGTGAGTGAAATTCTGTCGTGCAATCCACACACACAGATGAACATAATAAACATAATCTGCATTAGACTATCGCTATATATATAAAAAAAAACTAAATGATCAGGAGTCTTAGGCAAAGGACTTCCAAGAATACTCAGACATGGAGGAAGTCAAAATATTTCTAGAAAAAAGAAGCAGACTCTTGGATTCATAATCTCCCTTCAAAAACGCATTTAACGGCTTTGGATCTAA
>JANJGK010006964.1:0-32500 GCA_039081455.1 Macrobrachium rosenbergii
AATTTTAATGATAATACATAAGTGTTAACTGCATTCTATGCATTTCATTTGTATTGTTATAACCCTTATATAATTGCAATCAGGTCATATTTTTGGTGTCAGTCGTGGGGTGTTGCTAGTACATAATAAATAACTGTGTAGTTGTGAAAGTGAAATAAACGATGCAAACTAGAAGAAAAACAGCCCTCGGCATTGGGGTTACCAGTTCTAGCATTACTAATAATGCCAGTAATAGCAGTGCCAGGGAAGATTGCCATTGTGAAAGCTGTCAAGGACTATCCAACACACTTTAGAAGAGATGCACCAATTAGCAAATGAAATCAAAGATGGAAGAAAACCAGTCGACCCGCCCACGATTGCTGCAGATTTAGTTTCGTTTTTGCAACTGAACCAAGCGTGATCGGTCAGAATCATAAAAAAAAACTACCGGTGCTAGATGGATCAGTGCCTGAGTTTGATAACTGACACCATGGGCAAGGTTTCCTTTCAATCGAGGCCTTCATAAAGCGTATTGAAAATGCCACCTTAGGCTGGTCACACAGAGAAAGAATTGTGCAGGTGAAGCAAAAGGTGATGATGAGTGCTGCCCGCCAAGTAAGAAGCTGGGACATCAGTTATTCAGCTGACTGAAGGACTTTCAACCAGCACCTCTCTCAACAATTTGCCCCACACTGGGAAGAGAAAATGGAAATGCTTGAGACATATAGGCCCATGCTTGGCAGGGGGAGTCGATTATGGCATTCTGTGATAGCATTAATGAAGATTATGAGAGTCCCACCACTGAAGGAGAACAGACCGTGGAAGGAAAAAAAAATGCCACTCCCGGTGCATGCTACAGGGAACTCTTCCCACCTCTGTGGTGGGATCCCTATACAACGATGATAAACCCTTACAGGGATTATTGCCGAAGGTGCAACTGCTGCTGAACCATAAACGACGACAACAAGCAGGTGGAGGGGTGCAAGCCCCTTCGCAACAACTGTTTGCAACTGTTAAACAGCCTGGACAAATGAGTCCTCAGCCAGCCACACCCATCATCCAGGGGGCTGGGTCCCGCATTAAAGGACCTCGAAGAGGCAAGGGGAAAACAGGTGGGAACGGGGTAGCTGGCCATTGCTGGAGGAGTGGAAAAGGCCCAGTGCCCCTCTTCCACTGAGCAATGATGTTGTTGATACAATGCGACAGACCACCTTGTGAATGCCTGTAAAAAATCGACATCGTCAGCGGAACAACGCTCCCCTGCACCAAGGAGAGGAAGGGGAAGGCAGCGTGGATGAGGAGTCTGGGTGGCCCCAGGCTACAACCATGCCCAGCAGGGCCTAATAATGACCGTGACTCCGGCAGAACAAGGGACGCCTTGTTGAGGAGGGGGGAAGCCAGCCAACCCCTGAGAAGTAGTGGAGAACCCTCCTCCAGTGGTCACGAGAGCAAAATAAATTTTAAAGGTATACTAGAAAAAAATATTAAGTTATGCTGCTGGTCATGAACTCAGCGGAGATAAGCACTGCTGAGGTTGGGCTACACCTCTATGGGCGGCCAAGAAGAAGACACAGACGGTGTCAAACACTAATGTCACATAAACATGTCTGCGGCAGCGATTAGGACCAGAAACAACATTTCAGACGCCTTGGTGACAGTTGAGAGGGTAACAAAGTCTACCAACATCAATTCCAAGGGGAAGTACGATTGCATATATATATATATATATATATATATATATATATATATTATATTATATATATATATATATATATATATATATATATATATATATAATATATATATATATATATATATATATATATATATATATATATATATATATATATATATATATATATATATGTATATATATATATATGTATATATGTATATATATATATATATATATATATATATATATATATTATATATATATATATATATATATATATATATATATATATATATATATATATATATATATGTATATATGTATATATGTATGTATGTATGTATATATATATATATATATATATATATATATATATATATATATATATATATATATATATATATATATATATATAATATATATATATATATATATATATATATATATATATATATATATATATATATATATATATATATGTATATATGTATATATGTATATATGTATATATATATATATATATATATATATATATATATATATATATATATATATATATATATATATATATATATATATATATATATATATATATATATATATATATATATATATATATATATATATTGTTACAGACTGAACGTGGGTTGATAAGAATTTAAACACAAAATTATAATTGATGCTGCCACAAAACCAAGGAAGTCCAGTTTGTAAACAAAAGGGAATTTAATTGAAGTCTTACCTCAGAATTTTCCTGGAGTCGTAATTTAAGGTGGAAGGTCGCCATATTGGAATTTAGAATTCTTTTGCCAATTTACAGGGATTTATTTTTAGACTTAGCAAATCAACAGTGCAAATCAACATTTAGTCACAATACAACATTATCACTGAGGGCAGATTCAGAATAGGGCACAGTAACAATAATGACATGAATTGGCAACAAGCAAGTGGATATAAAATGGGGCCAATCTGCAATGATCAGTTCAATGATAATAATCCCATTCAGTCTGCCGTGAATGCGTGAAATAGTAATGCAAATAATGGTGTTCCAGGATGGAGGGATACTTCATAAGAACAGTTGGCCACAACGGAAACTTCTCTGAACTACGACCAGGAATTACTGGGGTGGCAGGCAGGGTATGGAAGCATGGAATTGCGATCGTGCCTCGTGTCCCTCCTGAAAAAAGAGGTTCTGATTTAGCCCTGCTCAACCTAAGGGAAATGGAGTCTTCCTACAGAAGATTACCCAACACGTTCTTAAATACAACTCATAACGTAGCCTAGAAGGTGCTTTTAATGAAAGCACATAAATATGATCTGAGAATCAGAGCAGCATGTGCATTAACAATGAACACGTAATTATACACGCCCAAAGTTAACTTACGCTGTTACAACTTAACTTAAATAACTTAAATAGCCCTTAGATTGCACTGATGGAGGAATAAGTGATTGTTATTTCGGGATCTTTACTCGAGTTCAATGTGCGTAAATGGCAAGGCAGGGGATACAGGCAAGATTCTGACAAAGGGAAGACTGTTTCATGGAGGAAGAGGTCAAAAGTTTAAAAGAAATGGAAATTAAGGGGTTAAGTACAAGGGACAGGGCTGGCTATTTGACTACTCGCAAACGTACGAACCTTTTATGACTGTTATAGGCGCCTACAACCATTCCAGGTCCCTTGTTTGAAGACAGTCCGGCCAGCGGAGATGGAGGAACCCACAGTGCGTCCGCTGCAGATGAGGTCAGACCAAAGATTGGCTTCTGTTTTTCCCCAACATGGCTTCGGGGGGGGGGGGGCGTTATCTCAGTTCTGGCCAACGTACCTGCAAGGAGCCATACGCCAGTAAAATCACAGAGAAAAGGAGACCTTAGGACTAAGGCCTTACAGAATAAAATCCTACCACATCCCCTAATCTCGATATGCCTATTGGGCTTTCTGAACACTAATTGCTACCCCATCTCAGGTGATGGGGGCAGACAGGGGTCTGGGTGTTGTTCCAGCATCGTACGATCTTTAAGGGGGGGGTGTGCTCTGGTAGCAGGGTTTTTTTTTAAGAGGGAGACCCATTGTCTACCCCGCCTGGGCATCTCCTGCAGGCCGTGGAAGCATGCGTTCTCTGTCCATATGAGTGAAAAACAACTGAGTTCCACCATATTGGCGCCAGCTATAAGCTAACTGAAAATATAATTCTCTCTATAAGTTAGCTAGATAGCAGCTAAATAGGAGGGAGGAATGTATATCCTACACAATATATCTATCTATCTATCTATCTATCTATATATATATATATATATATATATATATATATATATATATATATATATATATATATATATATATATATATATATATATATATATATATATAAGCATTAGTTGATGAGAAGTTTTTCGTCTCATGGGCTCGAACCGCGAAACACGAGAACTCACGACTTACAGTTGATGACTTAACCCACACGGTCATGAGTTCTTGCGTTCCCTGGTGGTTCGAGCCCATGAGACGACGAACTTCTTATCAACTAAAAAATTTCCCTTTGGTTAACATAAATGAAAATATATTATTTCCGAGGTAGAGTGAATTCGATATTAAATGACATTTGTAGCTTAATGCTTGTATATGAATCACGGTGATACGGTGATGTGATAAAATTCATATATATATATATATATATATATATATATATATATATATATATATATATATATATATATATATATATATATATATATATATATATATATATATATATATATATATATATATATATATATATATATATATATATATATATATATATATATATATATATATATGTATGTATGTATGTATGTGTGTATGTATGTTAAGACAGCGGTGGGCGACTTATGTATCATCATTGAAATTACACAGGGCCTTGTAGCTAATGTTACATTATATTAATTTAAGAAGTTATGGCGGGGGCTACTCCAAGGCAGTATGCGTCGCCCACCACTATCTTAATAGTCACCTGTGCCCATCGCCCACCTATGCTGGACTGCGGGGACCACTTTTAAATGGAATCTGCAATTTGGGTCCTTAGATCTTAGGTCTTCAATGATTGGCTCCTGTGTTCAAAAAAAGGTCAATGGGAACATCATGTATAGGCACCCTTTGTGGTACTCAAACCAATCCATCAACAGTAGTATGGCACCTTGGAGTTCAGTGGTATTTGTCTGTTATACCCTGATCATAAAGGTACACAAACGGCTAGCAGGTTTTCCATTACGTCTCAGTCATAAATCCCTATATAAATTGTTTCATCACTGGCCAGTCTCTTCTCGTAATTTCAAAATAAGACAACTTCTTTGATGAAGAACATCTCCACCATTAGGAAATCTGGAAACTCATTACTCATACCTCTCACATCAGCTTGACCTGTTCAATCCAGAGTTTGTGCTTCTCACCTCTTCTGCACTCCAGCCATATATATCAATCACACACTCTCTCTCTCACTCTCAGAACAGTCACGTGCGGTTCCCCCTGAAGAACCATCTCTCACATTCCTACAGCTGGTTCGACTCATACCTCCATTTTCTCTCCCCGATTCTTGAGTTACTGAGTCCCTCCCATTTTCTACTGCAGGTGCCTCTGAGTTATTTAATTAATTCTTCTATCGTTGTTCCTTTCTCTTTGCAGCTTGAGTTGTAGCTCCAATTATGGTACTCCTGGAGAGAGCATCAGCTACTTTATTTGTTTTCCCTGCTATATGTTCATCCCCCACAATATCAAACCCTAACAGCTGCTCAATCCAACGAGCCTATAGAGTAGTTAAATCCCCTTTCTTGAATAAATCTCTCAACGGGAGATGATCTATATTTATTTTGACTTTATGCCCCAGCAAAAAGTAGCAGTGTCTCTCCAGCAGCCATAAAATCGCCAATACCTCTCTATCGAAGGAACTGTATTTCTTCTCTGCCCCTTTTAATGCTCTTGATGCAAAACAAACCTGTTCTTCATTCCTTGCATCATCAACCTGAGAAATCACTCACCCAATAGCTATACTGCTCGCATCGGTGTTTACTGGAAATGGTCGGTTGAACTTTGGGTAAGCCAGTAGTTCATCGCTAGCTAGTGAATGAAATCTTTAATTCCTGAAAAGCTATTTCTTCCTCCTGTCCCCAATGAAAATCTGACTGCTTTCTCAATGGATCTAACTGTCTTGCTATATTACCAAAATCTTTTATGGATTTACGGTAATAGGCAGCAAGGCCAAGTTCTTTAATTGCTGCTACTTTATCGGCACAGGTCACAAGGCCTTCGGATGTTACAATGTGCCCCAAAAATTCAACTTCCTGCTGGAAAGATTTGCAACTGGTTAGGTTAATTTTCATTCCATCTCGCTTTAAAACTTCTAAGACTTCAACAATTTTTTTTTCATGTTCTTATATTGTAGCCCCTGTTATGATTATGTCATCGGAATATACAAACATGCTATGCCCTAATAGCGAAGCTAGTACGGACATCATAACACGTGAAAAATGGGCAGGGGTATTTTTTACTCCAAAAGGGAGGTATTTATATTCAAACAATTGATCATTTGCTATCAATGTTGTCTTCTCATTGCTACTCTCATCTATAGGTATTTGATGATTGCCTGACTTTAAATCCAGTGTGGTAAAGAATTTACTATCCCTGACCTTAATCAGCAATTTTTCAATAGAGGCCAATGGGTGATTTATCTTTTATGAAATTATTTAACTTTCTATAGTCAACACAGCCTAAGAGAATCATTCTTCTTTTTAACCATCATGATTGGCGAGGCCCAGGGAGATTCACTTTCTCTAATTGTTCCTTGTTCCCTTAATTAATTAATTTCGTTCTTCATTTCCTGTTGATAACAAACTGGATTCCTACAAAGCTTAGATCTTATGGATGGGCGATTCCTGGTCTCTTTAACAAAAGGGAAATTATTAATTCGGCCTGGGGTTTCGTCGCCTATTGCAATTACATCTTGATGACCTACAATTTTCTGATAAGAAACAGGGTTAGACCACCAGTTGTTTGGAGGAGTCTACCAGATGCTTTTCACTGTGACCTTGAAGCGTGCTACCCAAGGTGGCAAGCTTTTGAGAGGCGTCTACTATTTCACAAGGCTCAAGGTCGCATATCGAACCACTATCTAACACAATATGCTGATCACTAATGTTAATAAATGACACACTTACTTCACCTTGCATCGCCTCACTCAAACCCGAGATACTAAAGTCTTCCCATTTCTTATGGGGTTTGATCATAACTAATGTGCCCTCTGGTATATTTCGTGCGGGTGTCAGAGCTAGGGACGAGAGGGTTCAAGGTGGTGCCACATCTCCCGCCTCCGGGAAGGTTGGTATTCTCCCCACCCCCTTCGAGCTTAGGGAGACTTTTATGCACCTCTCTCTCCCCTCAACTGTACAGGGTTTGTTGTCCTCTCAAAAATACTTCGATCCCCTCCCCCGCTGTGCAAGTTATTGTTATTTTTTTCCTTCTCAAAAAGTCAATTCATAATATTACTGTGATTCCTCCTACGTGTAATGCTGGCACTACATAGAAGGTATGAATCATGGCTCACCCATTAACGGTTACCTGTTGCTTCACAGTCGCTTGGGTTACCATCCCATGGCCACCAGCCATACGTAACACTAGACAACCCCTCATGGGCTGTATTGACCCGACCACTGGGTGTTCTTCTAACAAAGGCACACTTGCACCAGTGTCAATCAAAGCTTTACTGGCATTCTCCTACCTGTACCGACAACACGGTACCGCGGTCTCTCTTGCGGGCTGAGGGCGGGAGGAAGGCTCTTGCATTACATTTCTTCCTGGCACTCTCAGCTTTTGGGTAGGAGCGGGTGCTTTAGAATCTTTGAATAATGCATATTTTCAAGCAGAAATCTTGAAAGCAAAAAATATCTTTGATGTTTGTGAATAATGATTATCACCAGTGCCTGACATTTGACTTTTAGTTTATAATGTGTCTGAACGTTTTGCAGAGGGAGAAATGATTATTGTAAAGTAACAAAACACTTTGTGAGTTTTTTCTCCGATAATAATTTAATTTTTCTGCTTAAAACTTTTTGTGACTCAACACTATTGCTGACAAATTGCTGGACTTTCTCCGTTGATCGTATCTTTATTGGCTATTAATAACACTATATGATAAAAAAAAAAGTCAATATAATTTTCCAAAAGACATTACATAATTTTTTTTTCGCAGAACAAAACTAGAACCTTAAAAACCTAGAGCTTACTGCAAGGGTATCCAGAGTTTTACATAATGAACATGTTCCACCGTCAATATGTGTCAATTTCTGCCAGTGGCAAAAATGTGCTTGTTTTCAAACCATTTAAATTTCGATAAAAAAAACTGGTAACCAGGAACATGGTCTGAAACAACAAACCTAACTATTGAAACGTCGGTTAACACAATGAAAGTCCATTTTCCTCCCAGGAATCAGTAATGGAACGAGAGATTTGATTTGGAATTCTGTTAGTTTTCAGGCGAAAACACGAAACAGAAATGGAAATTCACGAGTACAATTCAACATTACGAACAATATTCAGGATACTGGACTGTGGGTGGTTTAACGGAATCACACTGTATATATATATCTTATACTAAGAATAAATACAGTGCTTTTAGTTATGCACTTCAGAGGCTTTTAAAAATTTGTGCTCAATTGATATGAAATTTCATTGGCAATTTTTATAACTTTAATTTATTCTCGATAAATCCTATATATGACGAGGGCATCGAATTCGTATATTATCTTGTTAGCTTCAAATGCCTATCGGAACCTGCCAGGGCCTCATTGAAAGTCAGTTTGCTTCTAGGAATTCGGGAAAGATTTTAGCAAAATTATCATTGGTGGTTTGCTTAACTCGTCCAGCCGCGTAAGTCTTCCTATTTGAAACACTGAAATAATGACCGTCCTGTCTTTTCATTAGTTTAATCGTTCACAGAATGTTAACACTTCAAATATTATACATGCAAACACACGTACACACACAAGACACACACACACACACACACACACACACACACACACACACACACACACACACATATATATATATATATATATATATATATATATATATATATATATATATATATATATATATATATATATATATATATATATCATATGTGTGTATGTATAGAGTGAGAGAAAGAGAGAAATAATTATTTGGAATGCAAAGACTCGTAGTTGTGTTCGGTCCTTAAAAAAAATTATATAAATCATCATAGCAAAGTACTAATGGACTCATAGAATTTCAAAAAGAGTATTAAAGAAAGGTACATCGGAGATATCTGTTACATGTGCTGAGAAGTAGTATTTATTCGCTGTGTTATCTTTCAGTAAACAAAATCAGTTGCGATTATATTTCATTTTGTCCTTGCAACCTCAACATTCTCTTCGAAGTGCATTCTTACCTCATTCAAGATCTTCCCTGCTATCCTCCATATTCAACCGTTATTTAAAATGCTCCATCGACACAGAAATGCATTCTCTTCATACAGCATCTCTCTAAATACAATAACTTGCAGAACGGTTTCTCATTTATATTTCTTGGACTTTCCATGTATCACTGTTATTTTTATTCATATTGTCATACATATGATATTTCCATGCAGACAGAAAACTGTTCAGCTCAGCATCTTTTGTTTTTTTTTCTCCCATTCCTATTCACCTTTAAAAGTTCACTTCCTTCAAAGAGCATTGACTCAACAGTTCTCTGAGGCATCTCATTTACCTTTCATTAGCTTTCCACTCTACTGCTTAGAAAGTGCAAAATTAATGTAAATAAAAAAACAAGGAAAATTTGAATGGTTGATTCCCAGATTTGACATAAAATCAAAGGAACAGGCAAAAAATGAGAGAGGGGGTAATCGCAGTTCTAAGTGAGATAATGAAGTTCCAAGGGGTTTCAAAGTAATCAAGATTTGGGATATTTCACAGAATTGTGGAGCCAAGTCTCTTTAATGGATTTCAATTGTAACAGTTGAATGGGATGGAAAAAAAGGAAAAATTTTATACATTTTCATTGTTTCTGAAGCTTCGCTGTACCATCATAAACTTACATTTGATTCTCTACAAAACTCCACAAAATACCAACCACCCGGCAATCCTTTCACCAGCACTTATCTCATCTTACATTTTCACACGTACAGTCAAGCTATGGTGTGCTGGATCACTTTACGAAATGTATCATTAGGACCCTGTTTCTCTTTCGTATTCCATATATTAATAAGTCCGAGAAAAAAGATTTATGATATGAGAAGTAGAATCAACTGAAACAAGTAAAAAACAAAACTGCAAGAATATTCCATGTTTGATGCAGGGTTTTGTGTATTTTTCAGAATAATTATGAAATATTTCATTATATTTTGACCTGAAAGGTCCTACAAACCATGTCATCAGATCATCACCTGTTTAAAGATCTTGTCGTTAAAAGAAAGGTTATTTTACATTAGCATCTGAGTGAGGTACAAGCGAAAGTGCAGGTCTAGATACAGCTAACTGACTGATTCAAAATCCACAAACTTCATAGACCAGGAGGGCCGCAAAGTAGTCCCTACCTCTCGACAGGCAGCGGAAAAGGGATCAGCAAGAGACATCTGTGTCTTCTCACAGATGTAAAATAACCAATACATAAATACAAAACCCATCAACATAAAGGAGATACACAGGACTGAATGGATCACATTCTGATCTATGGAGTGATAACAATACATAAAAGGTGGCGATAACAGTGTCGGAAACATTTACATAAAACACAGCCTTGAGGACTTGTGTTTTCCGTCTCGCCTCGTTTCGAGCGCATGGTCCGTCCCATGAGGTGAGATCTGACCCATTGCCAGGTAGGCCACGTGGTTGATCCACGTCGGACTACAAGCATATAAGATATAATTATCAGAAATGTTATATAAACTATAAATTCCTTACTTAAAAGTAAATTTCGGTTTGCTTGACTGACAGGCGGCGAAATGCACTGAAGAATGAGGTTCCGTTGGCAAACCTGCAATGCCGAATGTTGAGTAGACCAATTTGTTGTTGTTCTTTGTGTTGGAAAGGATCTATTGACTTATCATTTAATGCTGTTGTTCTTTAATTCGAAATGATTCACTGTAGTTTTATTCTTTTATTTGTTTACTCTATTATTTTTTTTTAATATTACATTTTAGTTTAAGTTTGTCCTAACTTTACACTCACTATCAGAACTATACATCTAATCATTATTGTTGTTAATAGTATATGGAAATAAATTATTAGTTTTGTTTTTACCTCACCTTGAAAAGTATAAACATTTCTCTTCCAAGTAGTGAATAATTTAGTCGTCGAGCAAACGGTCTTAGAATTTAGGCCAAATGGACAATCTGGGAGGCTATCCAGCGCTTTTATGATCAATTATATATTTACATAACGAATGTAAAAGAATATATTATTGATTATGAAAACCATATATCACACAAATACCTCTTAACAAAAATCATAATTCATTCTATAGGACACTGATATTCACAGATCAGGTGAGGATCAGCAGGCATAGCTTAATATTCGGCATCTTTCTGTACTTTCTTTATGAAAAGTAAGGAAAATGTAATAAATAAATTTGTTGCTTAATGCTGTTTATGCAAAACATATATCAACTTTGAGCGCTAAAATAAACAAGGAAAAATTGCGCCGGGGTTTCTTCGTCGCAATCGAGTTTTCTGTACAGCATATAACACCGAAAATAGATCTATCTTTCGTTGGTCTCGGTAGAATGCTGTGTGAGCCGCGGCTCATGAGACTTTAACTATGGCCTGGTGGTGGCCTGTCTTATATCATTGCCAGAAGCACGATTATGGCTACCTTTAACCTTAAATAAAACAAAAACAACTGAGGCTAGAGGGCTGCAATTTGGTAGGTCTGATGATTGAAAGGTGGATGATCAACATGCTAATGTGCAGCCCTCTAGCCTCAGTAGTTTTTAAGATTTGAGGGCGGACAGAAAAAGTGCTGACAGAAAAAAGTGCAGACAGAAAAAAAGTGCGGACAGACTGACAAAGCCGGCAGAATAGTTTTCTTACACAGGAAACTAAAATTCTCTCCAGAATGAAAAAAATAAAAACGATCTAGGCTAAGACACTCACATGCAAACAGTTCTTTAAAAAAAATCAAACTGCAAATGAAGGAATCAGTGATGCCTTCAAATGGGATTGTTACAGCTCCGCTACCAGGATACTTGGTACCAAGTCAAAGAGAGACAAGGTCTACCCAATTGGGTGGAGTCGCCTCCCACCTGGGGTAACTACGTAGGCGATGACGTATCTTAGAGGTGCCTGCTCATTACGGCAATTCACCTGCTGACGCAATAAGGAGGTAGACAAAGCTCCGCCTACATGGGGGATTTGGGGGAAGTGAGCAGACCTTCTTTCTCTTGGCCTTGCTTGGTACAGCTTAATACCCATTAGAGAGTGACTGGGAAACTGTCACGGTAGCGCATCATCTGCGCATTGAAAGAGAGTGTCTTTGTGAGACTGCGCCCCCTAGCAAATAGTTTCCAGACACCGCTTGCTGAATACTGCCTTTGGTTTAAACATTAAAGGAACTGAGGCAATAGTCTTAGTCTGTAGCCTGATTGTATATCTCCAGTCCTCTCGCTGATTTCTCTGAATCCTACCTTTCATACAATTATTAACGACCCTTAAAGACAAAACACACCATTTTCTGAGACCCATCTTTCGGTAAAAGCCATTACGTTTACATCTAAGTTTTCTAACCAATATATTGCATTAGCTTAAAATTATTCAGTTGCTCTCTACAGATCTTCAAAGTTCCCAGCGTAGTATCTTCAACAATCGTTTCATAATCGTTTCCTTACTCCAAATACTTCAAATTTAGCTTTTTGCCATTTACTAACAGAGTTCTCATACAACTGTCTCATATCACTTTATTCTCTAAACTCACCTACCCCAAATCCACAGAGCTTCTCCCATATTGGCCTCACTGTTGTATACCATAGCTTTATTTTCAAAATCCTACCTTGCACTCTCTCCAGTGTATTATGCACCTATGATTCATAATTCACCTCCATCAACATTTTGACATATCAGGAACAATGATTCTTCTCATCCTATCCTACGAGCCTAACCTTCATCCAGACCTTCACTCGGACTTACCTTTTCCTGTGGAGCCACTCAGTGGCACAATGACCACCGCACCAAGGTCTATTGGTAGGATTTCCATCAAACCCTCAAGCCTTTCCATACTGATATCATTTCAGTGACTTGACTGTAACGGCTAGAGTAATTTTCAAAAGCAATATTAAGTTTAAGTCACCTTCTTAAAAATATTGCATCATTCATCTCTCTTCTGTGCTATTCTCCATAATCATATCTTTTAAAGGAATCCATCGGAACAAAAATGCTTTCTCTAAATAAAGCATCTTTCCATGCGTATCTTTTCCGTAAGGTGCTTTTTCTCTTCAACAAACTGTACCCGTTTAATCACCGGGAGAACAACCTTTCTTTTCCTTTAATTTTTTAACTCGAATCTTAGCTCTCGGTTTATCTCTCTCTTATTACCCAGCTTCTTTCTGACCACAGCATTTATCCTATTCTACACAGTTACAACAGTCTCTTATTTCCTACGATAGATTTTAAATTTCCTTTCTTCATCACTTCTTCTATGATTTTCATCATTATTAAATCATGCACTATCCTTAAACCCTATTCATTTAGTATCCTTCTCATAAAGCATTATTTCCTTAATAAACTTCGACCCCTTTTAGTTCTTTAAGCATATTTAATTTTGCATTATATTTTCTTTAATTGCTCATCTCAGTTCTTTTCCTGTTCAACGAACATTTTCACAAGTTTTGGGTACATTTTGAATACTTACCCTCGTGAATAATGCTTAAGAAAACCCTGACTGATTGACTGAGAAGGGAACCTGGAGATGAGCGACGTATTATAGAAGATATAGCACGGGGAAGATATGACAGGAGGAATTACACACAGGCGTTTTTTTTTATCACTTGAAACCTCAGCACGACAAAACCAATGAGGTAAGGCAACACTGGTTACAGAGTTAGATCTAATGTGATTCATACATTCTGCAAGGATTTCCATGGGTCAATGGTAGTGCCATATCTGCATTCCGCCAATACTCTGAAACTACTAATTTTATTTACTCAATGAACCCAGTTAGCAAAGAAGAGAACTGGATTATTACGACCCTCTTCAAGCAATTAAGAAAATACCGTCTAAAGCCTCCTAATCTCTAAGTAGTCATTTACTTACTCTCCTTCTCTCTTGCATTGACGAAAGCCACTTTCCGTTCCTTACCTAATTATCATCAATGACATCAGTTATCTATAGCACTATAATCCACTTCAATGCCAAACGTTAATATCTACTTTATAACTTTAGCTTAGCAGCTTACTAAGTCCACATAGTACTTTTAGTGTTCTGCAAAAGAAAACTATTGCGCCGGCTTTGTCTGTCCGTCCGCATTTTTCTGTCCACATTTCTGTCCGCACTTTTTCTGTCTGCCCTCAGATCTTAAAAACTACTGAGTCTAGAGGGCTGCAAACTGGTATGCTAATCATCCACCCTCCAATCATCAAACACACCAAATTGCAGCCCTCTAGCCTCAGTAGTTTTTATTTTATTTAAGGTTAAGTTTAGCCATAATCATACTTCTGGCAACCATGTAGGAAAGTCCACCACTGGCCGTGGTTAAAGTTTCATGGCCGCGGCTCATACAGCATTCTACCTAGACCACCGAAGGATAGATCTATTTTCGGTGACCTTGATTGTACGCTTTACAGAAAACTCAACTGCGCTGAAGAAATTTCGGTACATTTTTACTTGTTTTGTTGTTTGTTTCAAAGAACGACTAAGAAAGTATTGCTATACATTTGGAAATTTACCGAAAATTAGAAATACGCGTATACAAAAACATAATAATCAGATATTGATAGTAAATGAATTACACAGTACAACTTTTTTCACAGATCGTTAAGTGGAAAATGAAGAAAATGCCTGCATGAGCATTGTCTTGGAATAATGTGAAACAATAAAAAAAAATCAAATAAAGCTTTATTAACATTCCAGGATCAAAACATTAAACCGAATCTATGTTGAACGGAATGGTCCACAGCCATAACATCGAGTAACACTCAGCGACCACCGGCAATACAGATTCTAAAAGGAGTAGTGCTAGAATATGTGTTTATTGACATTCACATTTCAGTGCTGAAACGTCGGTTTGATGAGCAACCTTTATTGCTTGAAATATCACGAATTTTATTGCTATAAGAGTTTGTCATTTTTCTCGGTGCATCAGAAATAACAATTCTTCTTATGACGCAAATGAGACTGCGGTATTCTTAACTGATCAAACTGTTACTCGCACATATATGGCAGGGCCATGGGAATCCCCTATCACCTGTGTTAAATAATGTCTTATAAAGCCCATTTTGCGAGCAGAACTCTAAGAAGTGGCATTCCGAACAACTTCATGTGCTTTTTAGGATTTGTCGATCACGATCTGCATCTGACTAAGATACAAAGAATGTTCTCTCTTTCTTTTATAGAAGAATTGTAGAATGATACTTGCGGTGTGTATGGAAAATGATTGTAGCCTGTCTTGTTTGTGTACTGATTCACCCATAGAGGTAATAAGACATTAGATTAGGATTTAAAGTATAATTTTATCCGTATGTGCATTTCTCTTATAGACACAGTATAGACATAAGTATTTTTCAGAGCAGTTTGTGTTTGTAGTCCTGGATGTATTGATGATGAGATAGACATAAGTAGGAATGATGCAAGAAATTATTATATCCTCTTACTACACACGATGTTCCAAAAAGAAAGGGAGAAGCGATTTTTTCTAACAACAGGACCAGAGAAGTGTATAACGAAGCTCTGAATAGCACCACCATCATTTCATACAACGAAGCAAAAACTTATAAAGAGATCCACTGATAATACCAACGGATATGTTCATCAAATTCATTGTAAGGTCTGTGACAACTTTGATATTGGTCGAGCTGGAAAATTATTGGAAAAGAAAACTAAAAATGTAGATATCGTATAAACTATGCAGAGGATAATAGACAGGTAGTATTAAAATTTTGCTTAATAGGAATAAAATTCGTAGAAATGGAAATTTGATACTATGAATGTCATTCCAGGACGTATAAATTTCATCCACTTATTTTAAAGAAATAAGTGACACAGAAAATTTTGGGAATGTGATTATTCTGGTCTACATGACATCCAGTTGGTGTGCCTGTTGATTACCTATTAGGAATAACGAAAGTATTACACTACCCACGGAGAAGAAACATATAAATGGGACAGTCACTACCTGTCATAAAGGAGTGCCTTTTCAGTTTTCTGTAAAAGAAAACTATTGTACCGGCTTTGTCTGTCCGTCCGCACTTTTTCTGTCGGCCCTCAGATCTTAAAAACT
Source organism: Macrobrachium rosenbergii (assembly GCA_039081455.1). Lineage (NCBI taxonomy): Eukaryota > Metazoa > Arthropoda > Malacostraca > Decapoda > Palaemonidae > Macrobrachium > Macrobrachium rosenbergii. Next base: position 16,127 of record JANJGK010006964.1, read on the forward strand.
ACTGAGGCTAGAGGGGTGCAAGTTGGAATGTTGTTCATTCACCCTCCAATCATCAAAAATATACCAAATTGCAGCCTTCTAGCCTCAGTAGTTCTTATTTTATTTAAGAAAGTTAGCCATAATCGTGCATCTAGAGATGATATAGGACAGGCCACCACCGGGCCGTGGTTAAAGTTTCATGAGCCGCAGCTCATACAGCATTATACCGAGACCACCGAAAGACAGATCTGATTATATGCTGTAGTGGCTATACAGAAAACTCGATTGTGCCGAAGTTCACTGTTTTTTTTACTGGATGTTCGTTTGTACGGGGAGTCATCCAGCATATATATTGTAAATATCTGCCACTGTCTTTTTGTATACCTATTCCCTTAAAAATGTCAAAATGACATATATATATATATATATATATATATATATATATATATATATATATATATATATATATATATATATATATATATATATGTGTGTGTGTGTGTGTGTGTGTGTGTGTGTGTGTGTGTATGTATATATGTATGTATGCATAAAATGCAGCACGTTGAAAGAAGAAAAGATAAAAGCGAGAACACAGGTAATCATGTCGTCGGTGTCTTGTGATTATGCAATCTTCCAGAGCCAATATCAGTTCAGTGTTTGATCTTTTAATGGCTAATTTCAGAGGACATCATTTATGTCATTTACAAAGTCGTTTTGAATCTCTCTTACTTCTTCCTTCGATGCAACCTTTCATAAGATGACCTTTTAGCACTCACCACCGCTCTTATCTTTCTCACTCATTCATCCTTTTTGGTTCCTTATTAGATGATCTCTTTCACAAATTTAAGTATCTTTGAAAATGCTTCTATGATAAAATTCAACGCATTTCACCCATGCAAAATGTTTTGCTTTCCGGAGCTGGATAGTGAAGAGCCCACTGGGTTTGTAATGAAAGCCTAATTTGGTGTTGAGGATAAATGCAATGTCAATGCAACAGAAAAATTTTTGTGCGTCCTGACCTTCCTGGGTTTGTCTGAGGACTAGAAACGCTCATCATAAAGTAAGTCATTAAACTCCTTTAAGAAACATGCGCCGAAGTTTCTTCGGCGTAATCGAGTTTCCTTTTCAGTGGTCTCGGTATTATGCTGTATGAGCCGCGGCCCATGAAACTTTAACCACGTCCCGGTAGTGGCGTATCCTATATCGTTGCCTGAAGCACAATTATGGCTAACTTTAACCTTAAATAAAATAAAAACTACTGATGTTAGAGGGCTGCAATTTGGTATGATTGATGATTGGGGGGTGGGTGATTAACATACCAATACGCAGCCATCTAGCCTCAGTAGTTTTTAAGATCTGAGGGCCGACAGAAAAATTGCCAGGGAGCGGCAGACAAATCCGGCACAATAGTTTTCTTTTACAGAAAACTAAAATCATCAGTTCATATAGATGCGTTGGTCCCAAATACAGATAAAACAGGAGGGCAAACAGCGAGATAAAGTGTGCTCCTATTGACTAATTTCGCACATTCCTCCAAGACTATTATAGCTATGGACAGCATAATGGCCTATAAACACATCCTTCACTCTTGTTGCACAAAATTATTTCAGAGATTTATTATTTGGGCAACTACTTGTCGGAATATTTCCTGTGATCGTCCATTTCAGTTCAGTTAAAAATTGTTTATTTCAAATTAGTACCATACTAGAATATCGTTTTCCTTTGATGTACAGAGTGTTTACTGTTATTTCTGCATATTACGAATAATTGCCTCCCAAAACTAATTTTCACACGGTATTTTACATTTCGAAACTTATTTGTGTATACTACAATAATGGAAGCGTGCAAACCCAAATGGTAATATAAAAACATACGTACATAAATGTGTGTAAACTTCTTGCTTATGAGAATTGGGTATTGCCCGCCTCTGCTACCAAATAAATGGCCTAATATTTCACAAATCAATTTATTTTTCAGGAAAACGGTAACAACTTGATTATATAATTTTTATTTTTCTCTAGATATTTTTATAAGTTGCCTTTTCACAAACATAAAAATATATAAGTATATATGGCAATGTTTTTCTACTGCTCACCCACGCCCATTTTGTGACGTGTACGTGATTCGTGATGCATATCCTGCGTTTCTGTGGATTACATATTTATTTTCCATCAGTATGAGACCAAAAAGGGAAGAGCAATATCATAAGAGGATAGCTTCCAAAACTGCTTGTACTTAGAAATACAATAATACAAAAAGAATAGGAACTAGTGACAAGTGTCTCAGTTGGAGAGATGGTAAGTATATCAAGAAATTCAACAAACCAAGAAATCCCAGTTCTAGCGAGATTTTGACTTGCGACATTTTTAGCGCTTAGCGCCATCTGCATGTTTGTTTTATCTTCTCGGGTGCCTGTTAATTTGCATCCTCGACTTCTGAATAGATGACATCTGTGAAGCTAAAATACAAATCTTGTACACTGATAGTACTTACAATAAAAATATATCATTATTTTGAGTTATTTAATTTACCCGTATTGTGTAATAAAATGACGCTTGTTTCCCGGCCTTTACTGTACTCTATATGATTCTTGGCCTTTTCCTTTGCTTATTAACTATGATAATGTAACTAACATTTTCCGGTAATGTTCAAAGCAAGGGGAAGCATATTTCTTTTCATCTGACCGTTATAACTGTCAGAATATATATATATATATATATATATATATATATATATATATATATATATATATATATATATATATATATATATATATATATATATATATATATATATATATATATATATATATAGAAATGCTTTTATAAAAAATCAGCATTCCACCAGTTACAGTTTCGAAATTATTTCAAAATAAGCGATATTTAATTTTGCTTCTGATTTTTTTCGATACTTGTATTCTGGAGAATTAGAAATTTAAAAGTTCACAGGTGACTGGACGAAATTCTCCCAAGGTTTTTAGTATAGATGTTGAAGATAAGTATGTCGTTAGGAAGAGTGTTTTGGACAGCCACAGTTTTTTTCTACATAATATAATGATGAAAAATAAGCTAGTTTTTATACATAAATTATATAAACTTCAAGGTTGAATTTTTTGGTTTCCTGCCGAGTGAACTGTAGACGCTGGATGAATAGTGCTTCATTTATTGAAAGTAAATACTTTTGACCTTAAGATAAAGAGTCAATATATGCTACAAAGAGGTTTTATGGCGTCAGTGCTCCTGGTAAATGCCCATCCTTCTAAATATGAAACAAATTCTACAGAAACCTGCACCAAAGCAAAGCAGAGTGAGAGAATGATTAAAACAGAGACCTTATCAAGATGCGGTATTTAACACTTGAAAGGCAGAAAAAGGTTGAACCGATTTCTGTTGACCTTCGCAGCATAACTGGGCCCTCCAATGCTTTTACGCATTCACGCCTAAGTAAGAGAGTATGGTCATCACCAGCTCCTACGATTCTTGGATTTTTAAATTAGACCAAATCTAAAGATTTAATGTCTTTATATATCACACAAAATATAAAACCGACACTAAACATATGAGCAACGACACCACAAACAGAAAAATTCATACTACAGATAATCAGAGTAAATGTAAAGTTTTTTATTGACCCAATGAAATAAGACAAGTAACATCGCGAACTAGAACAAGGAAATAGGTAAGACCTTTTAAGAAACTGTTATTTATTCATCCTTGATAGTAAAGAAAAAATATGGAAATACAAAACAGGATATGGCTGGTAGACTCGGGAGAGTCAGTGTATCAGTATTGAAACATTACGTTTCATAGCATGAAATTGTCAAACCAAGAGTATATGGGGTAGAATCTCCTCCTCTCTGATTCTAGTTGATTCTCATACTTTCCGGAATTATTTATGCAAATATAGAAATAGGATAACTCTCTCTCTCTCTCTCTCTCTCTCTCTCTCTCTCTCTCTCTCTCTCTCTCTCTCTCTCTCTCTCTCTCTCAGTCCGCCTCAAGAAGACTTTTGTAACACTTTCATACTTAGAAGATTATAGAACACCTGCACTGCCCCAAATTTTTGAATGAAGTTCACTAAGTCTCCTCTAAGTGTACGCTCAAGTAGATGCTAGTGCACTAGAAAACTCATGGATCATTCTAAGACCCAAGTCACACCATCTTAGTCTGGATATAGATTTATTAGGATTCTCTTAGCTTATTTCGATTTTCCCTTCCCTTTTAGCATTTTCCTATTAATTTTACAAAACCATTTAAGTTGTGTAAAAACGTATGATTAGGTTTTTGGGAAACATTTGCTTTTTCAGTTAGCATTTCACTATATTTCTTTCCCTTGTGTTTTTCTTTGCTGGTTTTCAGTCGTCTGGAAGACTGCGTGGCATTCTGTCATGTGCAGGTAGCAATAACACCGATAACAATGGTATTGCATTCATTCGTAGACTAAATGGACAAAATCGGTACGGAAGGAAATGAAACTTCTAAAATGGATTGTACATCATCCAGAATAGAAACAAAGATACTTGTTCGGTTCTGGGGAATATGAAAGTGATGGGATTGACAGGTGATTGTGTGAGAAGAATCACCACTTTATTTCACGAAGGTATATTTGAGGAAGGAAAAAATAGGAAGTATAGGTGAATACTGATTCTTAGTATACCAGAGAAGGTGTATAGTAGGATTCAGTGTAGAAAAGTGAGGCAGATAAGAAATAATTGACAGGCAAGACATTTATGTGAAGTTGAGACTAAAATGAAAAGCTCTACAGCGCCTACAACGGAACCAGAAAATAGTATATGACAGAATCGATGGAAAGGTAATGCGAAGGCATTGTGGATATGTTGCTGAAAGTGATGGACTGTTTTAATACTGGAAAAAAGTATTTACTTTAAAATGTAGAAGGAAAAGTGACTGGTTTGATGTAAACTTTGGCACAGTTGCTGCTGCAAATGATTCGTTGTTGATTTGTGATAGTATAAAGAAACATGCTAAATTCATAAAAAATATTAACAATTTTTGTAAGAGCAGAGTAAACGTGAGCAATAAATCGAGGCTTTGAGGACAACTGGAATTTAGGAACAAAAAGCAATGAAATATGGATGATGCATTTTCTTGTGAATTAAAAGAAATAAGGGAGGAGCCACAGAATATATGAAGTAAAAAAGTTAGCAGTGTGCCCCAGGTATTTGGAAGATACCAACAGTCTACAAAAGCTAAGGTGGCATTGCATGGAGTAATTTTTTGTGACAACTCTCACTTATAGAAATGAAGTGTCATGTTGAATGAAAGTGAAAAAAAAAAGTTTATAGTTTAACTGCTGTCAGAAGAATGGAAAGTGCGAATACGGATATACATAGTAGTGGTGTAATTAACATATGTTGAAGAATTGGTTAAAATATATGAAGCGGTTTTGTGATTTGGAAAGGAGAGAGGGCGATAGGATAGTGAAAGATGTGGATAATTTAGAAGTATTACCACGGGAGAGGAGGAGACCTAAGATATGTTGGATGGGCCATCATTGTGACAGACGCTGCTAACGTGACATTGTCCTCACACTTAATTTCATATGTAGTTCGTTCACAAGAACAGCATGACAGTCACCTTCACTTTAAACTTGGGCCTTTGACTGCGGCAAAATTTACTGCCTCGACTTTCTTTTTGACCTCGTTCTCACCTTTCTCAGTTTCATGTTTGGCTCCTTGGACATACTTCTCCCAAAATGATGTCTGGTAATAAACTGTTGAAATGTGCCAATATGTTATCAGTTTCATTTTCAGTTTTACCTTGACCTCATATTTCTTGAATTTGTGCCACGGTTTCGCGTTTCGAGTTTGATAATGACTTCCACTCACTCAAGCGAAAAATCCACACCTCCTTTACTGAACTTTGCAGTAAGACTCAAAGCCGTTCTACGATGCTGTTCTTGGTTTTAGCTTGAGTTAACATAACGGGCAGCCGTTATTTCACATGGCATATTTTGTGCCCGGAGGGAACAGTATATCAAGTCAAGATGGATACCAGCCACTTTCTAGCGTAAAGCACGGCAGTAATTCAAAACTTTATTTTTACTTGTAAAAATAGGAGAGATAGAGAGTTATCAGTGTTTCCGGTTTTCATCTAAAAAATACACTGGAAAATATTAATGATTTTCACTCATTTTTTTTTTTTTTGTCGAGTAACAAAGCCAGTGTTTTCGGTCATTAATTAACATTAGAGTGAACGTAGATGCAACTCTATTAAAATCTCCCATACGAGCAACCTGAGTATATTTGTCCAATACTCGCTATGGCTATTATTCCCGTTCCTCGGACTTCAGCATAATTTTGCCAAGTGTGTGAACTTCCTTCAGGATGAAAGCTGTCCCTTTAAGGTTCCATATCGTTTAGCACAATTTCTTATCCTTTCGCCACAGGGTTTTCTTTTTGCTTCCTGTGTTTTGATATTGAAGTTTCAATGATGTCTATATTCTAGATTATGTCAGGAATTACCTGAAGTTTCTTTCCAGATAAAATTTATACAACTATGCTAAAAAATACACTAATAGTCACAAGAGAACAGAGACTGAACTGAAATAGCCTATTTCGGTCTCCTTGCAATGGGTCTTATGATAATGACTCTGTTGTTATGAAAAATTCATTTACCTAATTTTGTCATCACAAACAATCACAATATATATATATATATATATATATACACACACACACACACACACACACATATATATATATATATATATACTGTATATATTATATAGCCTTTTATTTACCAACCCGGCATTGATTAACTTTTCTGATTGCACAACTGGCAGCAATTCAGGGACTAGATACCCTGTCTGTGATGACTGTGACTGAGTAGAATACAAGTGACATGGAGTTTGATTCTTGTGAAATATATAAAGGTAAATCACTACTAGAAAGTCAAAGTGGAGCTTGTCTCGGTAATATGTAAATTCGATCTCCGGAATCGAAGGAAAAATATGAATATAGGTTCAAAAAGGCGCCGGGCGGGGCGGGGGGGGGGGGGGTGGTGGCTAACCGTAAATACAGAAGTATTTACTGTAGGCCTTAAAGCTATGAAAATGAGAGATGATCCTGACCTTCTCTCAGGTCTAACAAATGAACAGACGAGAAGATATAGACAGTTAGCACACCATTTGTTTTGTTTAGGATTATTCTCTGGTTAACGGTTGATGATTAGGAATATTACTATGATAATTCCACTGATGGCAACATCTCTGATCTGAACACAATTATGTCATCAGCCTCTATTGAATTATCGGTTAATAAAAACTTTCCCGGCTCTCTCATTCTCTTTCTACATAACAATTAGCAGACGCGGTCAACAGTATGATTATAAAGTTAATATTTTGTGTAAAAATTATTGAATATGAACATAATATTCTTCCGTTACGGTGTAATATTCCTTATCAGATCAGTTGTGGCCTAATAGAAATAAAAAAAAAATAACAACAATGGCATTATACGAGGTTTTGCAGGTATATGGCTTCCTGCGTTCTCTAATGGAAGCAATAGGGGAAACTTCCTACAGATAAGCCTGTCGCTTCGCTCTCTACAGACGACCTGAAATAGCCATTCAATAATGAACGTAATTGCCACATTGTGGCAGCAACCCTTCTGAAACTGGAAGCATTAAATGCAAGCCTTTCTAAGTTAGTGCTTGGAGTCAATTCAGATTCAGCAGTTTTCCTTTGTCCCCTTACAAGGACACTTGTCTGTTATTGTTTCCTGGATTAGCTCTGGCGTGAAATCGTTCCTAATCTCACTTTAACAAAGCCTCCGAGTGTAGTTTCTTTATTCAAATAAGGGAAATATTGTAGGAAAACCTCTCCATAGAAGACAACAGAAAAATAAATGATATTAAAAGGAATGTGGTCGCAAATTGCGCACATAGTAAGTTCACGACAAACAAAGAGAAAACGCCTAAAAATTCCCTGCATGAGAGAAGTGTAAAAAGTCCAGTTAAACAAATCTCCAAACACAGATAAATTCTTATGCAAACTAACACTTCGTTCTCACGTACTACTGTACATTCACATATAGAGAGAAGAAGAGCGATTTCATGCTTGCTTATGGACAGAATTATGCGTTATGTTCTCTTTTCTCTCTTCGTTTATCGTCAGCATGCCAATAGCAGAGTTTGCTAAATGAACTTGTGTGTGTGTGTGTGCGTGTGTTCGTGTGTGCTATGTGGCCAAAATGAATAAACAGGACACAGAGAGAATAGAAGAGAGTTACATTTCGGGCAACGTCACTGCCCCTGTTTGTAATGATAAAGATCTCGACCCAAGAGGGATAAGGACAAGTATGCATCCCTAGAGCCATCGAAACTGAAGAAGACAGGAAATATCTATCTTTGGAATTCTTTTTAATAGTAGATTAACACCCTCTATCCTCGAGACTTAGATGTAACCTAAAGGACACCATATATTTATATATATATATATATATATATGTGTGTGTGTGTGTGTGTGTATGTGTATGTGCATATATATATATATATATATATGTATATATATATATATATATATATATACATATATATATATATATACATATATATATATATATATACATATATATATATATATATATATATGCCGGGTGTTTCAAAATTAGAGCCCCCCCCTCCACAGAACAAATGAAAAGTTATGAAGTTTTCTGCTATAGCCTATCTCCAGGTACATTATTTTAAGTTTCTATTAAACTATTTTTCATTTTACATTTCTTGTATTTTCAGACTGAGTGACGGAGTTAGATACAGCCATGGCTAATGCCTCGGAGGAAGTCAGATAGATTGACCAAATGCGGGCCATAACTTTCAGAGGGGCCATGGATGCTGGGGCATCCTTCATTTCACGTTCCTGGATAGCTAAATATATTAAAAGAGATGAATCCTTTGTTAAAAGAAACTGGAACAAAAATCCATATGACTGTCGTCATGAAAAGAGTGAGAATCTTGGAAGGCCTGAAGTCCTTTCTCAGGAGTCAAAAGACATCATAGCCGATGCAGTGGGTAGACCAAGAAAGTTTTTACGTAAATTGGTGCTTGAACTAAAAACAGAAAGGGGAAAGAAGAGAAGTTATAGTGCTGTATATTGTGAGTTGAAAAAATCTGGTATCAAGCTATTTCATGTTATCAAAGAGCCCAACATCACTCAGCAACAGAGAGAAGACCATGCATGGTTTTGTGGTTCATTTCTTAAAGATTGGGATGAAGATTACTTTCTCCATGTTGCCACATCAGATGAATTTTTCATTAAACATTCAGGAAGCCAAATCATAAAAATGACACCATTTAGGCTGCAAAGTTGGATGATATCAGCGATGACGTGCGCTATCCCCAAGTTGTGAAATTTCCTGAATGTTTGGGAATTTTTCTCTGTTTCACAGCCAAATGGTTAATGTGGATTATCAAAGAAAAAGGACAGTCATGGAATGGCGAATACTTCAGAGAAACTGTGTTTACTGGTGCAGTATTTCCTTTCCTTAAAGAACCTGAAAATGTGTTATCTGTTGAAGAAGTCACATTTTTGCATGATAAGGCACCATGTTCCGAGGCTCTTCAGACACAGGAGCTGCTTCGAAACAGTGGTATCGATTTCATCTCGTCAAGTGAATTTCCAGGTAGCTCCCTGACCTTAATGTGTGTGAATACATTGGTAGTATCTTAAAGGATTGTGTTTAAGCGCACACAGTGAACTATGATGGTATACCAAGCCTCGACGACCTGTGAAGAGAGGTGACAGAAGTGCTCAGGGAAATGGAGTTTGAGTCTCATCTTTTTTGTGATTTGCTGAAATCATATCCCTCAAGAATGCAGGCTGTGGTGCAGGCCGATGGAAGCCACACAAAATATTAAATACTCAGAGAGAAACTTAAATAAATACCTATCCTGAATTACTTTTGTCTTTGTCCATATCAATTTTAGTTTATGCTGTAGATAGGGGAGCCCCCAATTTCGAAACACCCTGTGTATGTATGTATGTATATATATATATATATATATATATAAAACCAACATTGAATTACTCATTGTAAAGTTAATTTTATACCCTTAGGTTCAGTAGACTATAACAATAAAGAAATATCAAAAGGTAAGTGAATGATAATACGAAAGTACAAAAGTTAAATATTATTATTTAAAAATTATTTACAGCAAACAAGAAAACAAGTATTTCACAACTACATATCAGAAAACTATCATGAAATGGAAAGCTTAGAACAAAATACAATTTGTTATTCAACCCTTACAATACAAAACTTATACTTAAGCGTTTGTCATGTCAAAGAAGGTGAACTGCTTCCCTGCCGGATACCAGGTTCTGGTGAGCTGAGTGGAGACTGACGATAAAAGCGAAACAGTAGTCGAAGAAATATAGGCGGGGTGGAGATAGAGTAAAAGCAAAGAGTTTAAAGACAGGAACAACCACTACTTCCGAAGGACAATAGAAAAATGGCATACGGAGGGGAAACAATCATACAAAAAATAAACATGAAACTTAACTATAATATTTACAATAAAATGTGGAAGGTGTTACACCTCCCCCTAGAAGATCAAGCCCAACGGAGTGGCTTGATCATAGTTGAGCACCTCCCATTTCCTGAGAAGGCTGAGAATAGGTACGTGATAAGGCATCCTCGAATATGTTGTCGCTGCCCTTAAGATGCTTGATGTGAAGATTGAAGTTCTGTAGGTATAAAGCCCACCGAAGCAAACGTTGATTATGGGCCTTTGTGCGTTCCAAAAAGATCAAAAGGTTGTGGTCAGTGTAAACAAGAATAACCGAGGCTCCCTGCAAGTAACACTCATATTTCTGGAGAGCAAGAACCAAGCTTAATAGTTCCTTCTCTATAGTGCTGTAGGATAGCTGATGAGTCCTGAATTTACTACAAGTATAGCTTACTGGATGGAGTATCCCATCCTCTGATTCCTGCAGCAACATTCCCCCAGCACCTGTGTCACAAGCATCTACTTGCAGAGGGAAGGGTTTAGAAAAATTAGGGCTTTTTAGGACTGGTTCACTACTCAAAAAACATTTTAAGTGATCAAATGTTGCCTGACATCTTCCATCCCATTCATATTTCTTTTTAGAACTGGTAAGATCATGTAAAGGTGCAGCTACAGATGCAAAATTTCGGAAGAACCTCCTATAATATGAAACCATACCCAAGAATCTTTTAAGAGATTTCCTAGTCTTGAGTTCTGCGTAATCAAGTATGGCGTTGACATTTGCAGTTCTAGGCCTAACATTACCTCCACCAACAACATGCCCCAAGTAGGAAACAGTAGCGTGACCAAACATGAACTTTTTCAAATTGATTGTTAACTTAACTTTCCTTAATCTTTCCAGGAGCTTAATCAAATGCTGCATATGCTCCTCCCAAGAATCTCCTACTACCACTATATCATCTAAATATGCACATACCCCTTCTAAACCTTGGATTGTGTGGTTAATAATATGTTGAAATGTGAAGTGTGCATTGGTTAAGCCAAAGGGTATTACCTCATACTGAAATAAACCGAAAGGGCTTATAAAAGCAGATATACACTTGAGGAGATCTATTTTTGTTACATAGTTAGCCTGGCCCACTGAGTCTATGAGGTCATCTAGCCGTGGTAAAGGGTAACTATCCTTGACAGTAACAGAGTTTACTCTCCTGTAATCTGTATATAGTTGCATACTGCCATCCTCCTTTGGTACCAACAGACAGGGAGATGCCCACGGTGACTTGCTAGGTTTAGCTAATCCAGCTCTCAGAAGATAGTTTACTTCTTTTCTCAGTACTAGTTTCTTGGCAAGGCTGATGCGATAAGGGTGCTGCCATATAGGAGTAGTTTCTGGTAGAAGGTCTATATCATGGGTGAGAACCGTGCATCGACCTGGATTTTCCCCGTAAAGGTCCAAGAAAGAGTTAATGAGGTTTTGGAGTTCCTGTGACTGATGAGAAGAAAGATGCAAATCAGGTTCACTTACTTCAGGTATCTGAAGCTTATTAAAATTAACGCTTACAATTTTGTCTCCACAACCAGTTTCAGAATTCCCTGAATGATACCTTTTAAGCAAATTTACATGGATAAGTTGAGTTTTTTTTTTCTTCTATCAGGAGTTTCAATCACATATGTATTGTTATTAACAGTTTTGATTACCCTATATGGACCAAAGAACTTTGAAGTAAAGGGTGATCCAGAGATAGGAAAATATGCCAACACCAGATCCCCTGTATTAAATTTTTTAATTTTTGTTTTCCGATCAAGAAGGTCTTTCATCTTCATCTGAGCTTTACATAGATTCTCACTGGCTATTTTACTGGCCTTGGAAAGGGTTTCTTTTAATTTATCCAAATATTGTTGAACAGTTACAGTCTGGTCAGAGCTAGGAAGTTTCAGCCATTCATCTTTAATTAATGCAAGGGGCCCTCTTAATATTCTTCCATAGACCATCTCAAAAGGCGAAACACCAAGTGATTCCTGGGGTGACTCACGTAGGGCAAACAACAAATATTTAATTCCCTCATCCCAATCAAGACTACTTTCTAAACAAAACTTCCTCAACATGCCTTTAAAGGTTTGATGCCATCGTTCAAGGACTCCCTGAGATTCCGGATGATGGATGATATGCGGATGATAAACTATGATTAATATTCAACTCCTAAAGGATTTCGGAAAAGAGATTACTTGTAAAATTAGAACCACGATCGGTCTGGATATCCTTTGGGATCCCATAGGTAGAAAAGAATCTTAAAAGGTGTTTTGCAATATTTTTAGCAGATATATTCTTAAGGGGATTGGCCTCTGGAAAATGGGTGCTGGGACACATGAGGGTTAATAAATACTGGTTACCACCTTTTGTCTCGGGTAAGGGTCCAACACAGTCCATTACTAATTTCTCAAAGGGCTCGTGTGGAACTAATACAGGCTGTAAAGGAACTTTAGGAATTACCTGGTTAGGTTTGCCAGCTGTTTGGCATACATGGCATGTCTTTATGAAATCTCTTACATCCTTCCTTAAATTAGGCCAATAGAATTTATCAAGTATCTTGTAATAAGTTTTATAGTTTCCCAAATGACCACCTGGACCATCGTGTGCAATTTCCATTATATGAGTAAGTACTGAAGTAGGGACAACAATTTGGTGTTTTTCACTCCATGTGTCAAGATTTGAATACTTACGGGGGCGGTAAAAGCGCATTAAGATATCATTATTATGATAAAAATGAAGGAGATTTATTCAAAAATTTCATATCAACAGACTTATCATGCAAACAATGTAAAGATGGATCAGACCTCTCAGCAACTATAAGTTTATCCCTAGACACTGTGTTACTTAAAAGATCTTTATCTACTTCAGCTTCAGGGACATTTGCTTTTTCTCCAGCTTGGGATCGAGTAACTATATGGTTTGGGACTTGGTCAGTATCTACTTTCTAATCATTCGTGTCATTCACTGGAATATCAGAGACAATCAAATTTGGAATTATTAATTTCCCAGCTAAATCGTTGCCTAATAACAATGCAACCCCTTCTACTGGCAATTCTTTATCAATCACCCTTAGTTCAACTTTTCCTTTTACAAGCGGACAATCAAGGTAGATATTTGCAAGAGGAATTGATGATATTCCAGTTAGATCCTTCACAACAACTTTCTCACCAGTTAGATTCTTCTTAACATTAGGTAAAGCCTTATTATACAACAAAGTTAAAGCAGCCCCAGTGTCTCTTAATATAGTGACCTTATTCATTTGCCCTTCCTCCCCCAAGGCTATTAACCCTTCAGACTTAAAGTCATCAAACACAGATACATTTGCACATACATGCGAGACAGGTTTACTTTGGGAGGTTGGAAAACTTACTTTAGGATGCATAAAAGAATTGTGGAATTTATCAGAACCTTTACATTTAGGTTCTTTACAATTACGAATTGTATGTCCCTCTCTCTTACAATAACTACTTTTAACCTTGTCAGGAGCTTTGGAATTATCATCCGAAATCTGTTAGGGTTTTACTGAAACTGGTTTTACAAAAGTCTCAGCTCCTTTATTGGGGAACAAACCTATTGACTAATGAATAAGTATCAGCCAAGGAAGCAGACTTCAATAAATTCTTTTCTTGCCTATCTTCGATATAAAGCATTACATTAGGGGGAAGTTTCCTTTTAAATTCTTCGAGAACAATTAAATTCATTAGGTCATCAAAAGTAGTTACTTCGGCACACTTAAGCCATTTCTTAAAAGCTCTAAGCTTGTCAGAAGCAAATTCTAGAAAAGTTTGAGTGTTGGATTTACATAGGTTACGAAATGCTTGTCGATATCCTTCCTCTGTTATGGAAAATGCGTCTAAATTGCCTTTTTTACTTGTTCATAGTCATTAGTATCGTCTAGATGCCTAACAACCTTAGCAGCTTTACCTGACAATTTGAGTTCAATGAGCATACCCACTGTTCAACAGGCCAATTAAGATGCTTAGCAGTTTCTTCAAATATCCTAAAATAATCTTCTGGATCGTACTCCGTGAAGAGGGGAAGTAATTTTATATTTTTTATCAAGTCAAAGGGAAATGATTCTTTTTTAGATTGCCTAGATTTGAGATTAATATCAGCCTTCTCTTGTTCTACCTTAAGAGCTAAACTAGCTTCTAGTTCTAAACAAGCTTTCACCATTTCAAACTTTTCTCTTTCTTCTCATAGAGGTAACTCCTTTTTCTCTCTTTCTTCTTGCAGAGATAACACCTTTTTCTCTCTTCTTCTTTTAGAGATAACTCCCTTTTCTCTCTTCCTAACTCCATTTTCTCTCTAACAGCTCTTAAAGCTAATTCTCCTTGCTTTAAAGATAACTGCGCTTTTTCACGCTCTACTGCAAGACGTTCAAACTCTAGCTTTTGTTCAACTGTAAGGAAAGTAGTTTCTGGAACAAGATACTATCTAGCTTCAATACCCAAGGACCCAATATGCATATAATGCTCTATTATAACCTTCCTAATCTCAAACTTACGCATGCTATAACGTACATCAATGTTTAAATTTCAATTAAGTCTCCTTTCTTAGCATAAGATATAGTGTGCAATTCAGAAGAAGGATCGACCACAAACTTTTATATATCAAATTTCGCCATTGTGGATAAAAAAGGAAACTTCAAAAATGATGGAAACAACTGAATTAAAGTTTTACACTGGTTAAATTAGGACCATAATTGTTAGTTAAGTGATAACCACAACCACAAAAGTATAAACTTCAACATAGATTAAAAACAAAAGGCTTATACACAAACATCTTAAATATTTGAAAATTGAATAAGGATGCACTAGGACGCACTAGAAGTATTTCACTTCCAGTTCTACCCGAAATGAAGTCAAAAGGAAATGCAATCGCTCAGCTAACAACTGTAACTTACTCCACCTTGATTAGAATGGTAACTTTACATACATATGTCAAGCGTTGCAAAAGATTCATTATATACCCCACGGACAAAATGAATAACGCATGGTCTTGGTATCTATGAACCCAGGGAAAGACTATAGGCATGTGAAAGTCACAAAGAAATAAGATATATAAGGAACTTGTAAACAATGGAACGGCAGATTAACTAGTTAACCAAAGCTCAGAGTCTCGGTTGGGAAAGAAAAAGGGAGGGTAAAAACCATTACACAGTCACCGGCAGACATTTACAAAACAGAACGGCTGTTTTCTGTCACCGAGAATTTACACACACTAAAATAAATAAGTTATTCCGTCTAGCAAACACAAAAACAGTCACTCAACTAATGTTTTCATCAAATAAGGTTGAATAACAAATTTCTGAGTAAATGTAAAACCACTATCAACTGACACTTAACGAGGTTATCGAATAGTATATATCAAATAAAGATATTATAATCCCAGACAGGCCCCCATTATATTGTTACAGATATAATAAACATTGTAGTACTCAATGTAAAGTTGATTTTATACCCTTAGGTTCAGTAGACTATAACAATAAAGAAATATCAAAAGGTAAATGAATGACGATATGAAAGTACAAAAGTTGAACATTATTATTTAAAAATTATTTACAGCAAACAAGAAAACAAGTACAATTTGACAACTACGTATCAGAAAACTATCATGAATTGGAAATCTTAGAACAAAATACAATTTGTTATTCAGAATCGTCGCCAAATGGGAGTTAATGAGGCCAAAAACCACTAGGGAATTGGTTATTCTCCTCCTTCTTAGGAAACGGTCACCTGCATACCATCGGAGACTTAATGCCACACCTATATATGCTTTGTATATATACCCTTGTAACATTTCATCTGTCCATATTTTACCAGCGAACCCGGGGCACAGAATCAAGTTCCCGAAATATATGGTTGCAACGTTTAAATAGTGTTTTATGGGCATTTT
>JANJGK010006965.1:0-30000 GCA_039081455.1 Macrobrachium rosenbergii
AGACAATGGCAGAAGTTTTACTATTAGTCCAGAAACGTACATATGATAGGAAAAACAGCCTTATATATAATATAAACAGAGTATATGTCCATAAGGAAATTGAAACACAACGAAATGCAAGATCCTTCGACTTACAGTAGAGTAAAGGCACTGTTTCAATTTACTTTCGGCCATACATGTACTCTCTCTCTCTCTCTCTCTCTCTCTCTCTCTCTCTCTCTCTCTCTCTCTCTCTCTCTCTTTCTGTGTGTGTGTATGTGTGTGTGTGAAGATCTCGTTAATCAGGAGATCGAGAAAATCTCTTTATCCAAGAATTGACCCAAGCTTTTGCTTATATGACGTGACAGACTGTGATGGAATTTTGTATACTTTGTAATCCTCTTCTGGTGGAGGCCTGTAGCTAATCTAATTTACACTGCGAACTTTTGTGAAGCGTTTCCACTCAAGTAAATTATTGCGGTAGACTGCTTTGCTAAAAAGGTATGCGTGAAGTTCATAAAGAAACCAAGCGAATGCTGTAACTTATGGAGAGGTACTTTTGCGTTACAATCGAGGCAATTTTACTAATTGCTTTGGGCCAGGTACATGGCTCTCTCTCTCTCTCTCTCTCTCTCTCTCTCTCTCTCTCTCTCTCTCTCTCTCTCTCTCTCTCTCATTTTACAAAGTTACTCATATACCACAACGGACAAGGACTTATTGTTAAATGAGGTCGGCAATGAAGTAATTTTTTCACATTTTTATCTTACAAATTGACTGATATCTTGAGGTTTTTAGTGATTGGCGTATTAGCTAATTTACGGACATTGAAGAATCGTTGAATTTAAGTAGCTTTATGGATATTATATTAAAGTGGTTAGCGTGGAGTCACTGATGTGCTTGGGAGCCCAATTATTATTATTATTATTATTATTATTATTATTATTATTATTATTATTATTATTATTATTATTATTATTATTATTATTATTATTATCGTAAGCATGTTTGAAGAATACCAATATCGCATGAGGTAATAAGCCACCTTTTGATTACGCCAATCCCCCAATCTCTAGCAGACATATTTTCGATTATAAAAATGAATAAGGATACATGTTAACACCGTACTAAATAAGCACTGAATGTTATGACTATGAACGTAAGAGATTTTCAATAAGGAAACCATCCCATACCCATGATAATAAAAGGATTTTTTTTTAAATCTTTCATGGCTATTATTATATCTTAAATGTTTCAAGGCGCTGAGGTTTAAAAGAAATTCGCATAGCGGAGACAGACGGAAGGGCTGTTTAAATTAATCATAAAAACTGGCTTTTATAAGGACAAGTGGTACGGCATTGACAAAAATAGTCATCAAATCTTATCATTACTAATTAATTCAGCTTAACTACGTGCGTTTTACAATAGGAATTTATTCATAGATGCGTCTAAATAACTTGCAGTATCCAAACAGTATTTGGAAACTCTAGTCATATCAAAGGCGATCCCATTGGCTGCCACGATTCTAATATGTCCATTTTAACTTTAATATCCCAACAAAATTGGAAGAGTACGTTTGGTCCTCCAAATAATTCTGCCCATTCGCCCCGGGTACCTCACACCTCGGCGAAAGTGAAAGATAAAAAAGCAACAGCTGTTGGGAGGACGACTTTATCTTGGGACAGTTTTCGCAACCTCTCTCTTTCTCGGCATTAACTCAAGGAAATTCTCTGCAGCATTTCCGAGGACGAGCATTTCAATTAGCGAGTGTTTGCTGTGGAAGAAAAACTCGCCAGATCTTTACAGTGGACAAGAGCAAATGTTAAACCTCAAACGTTGAGGCTGCTGGAATCTGCAGCTGGAGGCATCTCCGAAAATTTAGAATAGCATGTCTTCGTAGTCGTCGTATTGAGATTGTCTCAGTAAATAATAATTTCGGAAAATTATACTTTTAGTAAATGTTGACCTAACATTACTTTTTCAGTTGGACGGTTACGTGTTTTTTTCTTTATTTTTTATATTTCCAGTATTTTAATTCGTTTGTTAGCTTACCGAAAACCTTAAAAAAGTATTTATTTATTTTAAAGTTAGAATACCTATAATATATTTAATATACAAACATCTCGCGTGATGATGCTGCTATAGATTCGAAATCGGGCAAATGTTTATGTATTTACATTTGTGTCCGCATTTGTATTGTTATGACCCCTCTTTTGCAAGACGGCAAGTGCTTGATTTTCATGAACATATTGTATAATGCTATGAAAGTAAAACTTTCCGATAACCGGAAAAAGAACTGAAAATTATACTCAGTGTTATTATTGCACAGGATTAATGAGTATACCATTACATTTGCTTCTTTCAGCAGGATTCCTTATATATATATATATATATATATATATATATATATATATATATATATATATATATATATATATATATATATATATATATATATATATATATATATATATATATATATATATATATATATATATATATATACATATATATATATATATATATATATATATATATATATATATATATATATATATATATATACATAGAAAGAGAGGGAGAGAGATAGAAAAGTATTAAACGCTTAAAAAGGAGAGCCTCATGGTAGAGCACAACAAACCCCTGAACCCACTGAGTTCTTCCCCTTTCCAGAATACATTCAGATTTCAAAGCTTCCTTGGCAAAATGGATTTGGCAGTCTACTGTATTTTAGAAATTCGATTCATGCTCCGACTCGCTCATAGCCGGAACATCATCCATTTCAAAAGGTGTTAAAGGATGAACTTCCCTTGAGATGAGGTTCATCGCTTTCTCAAGCACAGGATACCGTTAAGTAAATAAAATTTGACTCGATACAGATGCAGAGAAGAATGGAAATGGCATGTTTAATAAGATATGAATATTCTTTGGTATATGTTTATAAATATATACTGCATACACATATATATACATACATATATATATATATATATATATATATATATATATATATATATATATATATATATATATATATATATATATATATATATATATATATATACATATATATATATATATATATATATATATATATACATATATATATATATATATATATATATATATATATGTATACAGTATATATATATATATATATATATATATATATATATATATATATATATATATATATATATATATATATATATATATATATATATATATATATATATATGATATATATATATATATATGTATGTGTGTGTGTGTGTGTGTATGTATATGTATATGTAGATATATGAACAACTACTAGTTAGAGTAGATTGGTTTTATATATTTTAATAACATCAATATTTTTCAGTGACTTATTAGTCAGTAGTCACGAAAGTGTAAAGACAAGGGATTTTCGTTATCTAGTAGTTTTATTGTAACTAAAAGTCAGAGGATTTCCTTTATTCACTCATTAAATAGCAATAAGGGTCTAGGTATTATAATTTATAATTTTTTTACACATATAAAAAGTAAGATATTCTCGTTAAACTAAATTTACTAGTTTCTTTTGAATAACATATGGTAGTACAAAAGAACAACGATTATTTTCCTGTACTACAATTAAACGCCAATTTTAATTAACTGATTTCTTAATTAATGATACTGTACATTTCATTAATAGCAAAATCATTATAATCATCAAAAAGTCAGATAAAAAAAGTTACAACGAACGTGCTTTTATCAGAGCCATTGTATTGCATTGCTAATCAACAGTTATGTCAGTTCATCATACAGTTATAATGAGTAATTCGTGCCTGTGAATGATTAGTGGTATGATATACAATTAGCAAATAATTTGTTAGTTCGTGGTAGTAATGAAACACATTTTCGGCGAATGAATATGGATATATCACTTGCAGTGATCAGCATTTATATTTGTTATATGGGAATTTAGTTTTTTAGAGATGTTCCTGCTAATATATCTAACAACTAACTCCTACGGCATTTGCTTAAACTTCGAATTACCAAATCACGGAATCCTTACATACACACACACACACACCACACACCCGTGTGTGTGTGTGTATAATATATATATATATATATATATATATATATATATATATATATATATATATATATATATATATATATATATATATATATATATATATATATATATATATACATATACATATACATGTATGTATATATGTGTATGTCTGTGTATTACTTTTTCACATTTCAGATGTCAGAATATTTAAATTTCCAAGTAGGTGAACGTATGTTCATTAGAATATAGAAAATCTGAGCATTTTAGTCCACAATAATTCATAAAATTTAGAGATTTTCTTCATGAGCAATGCATGGTAATGCGTAACTTATACCGGAATTTGAGTGGAACTTGTCGGTAAAATCGACCTACTCTTTTAAGGAATGCGTGGGTGAAAACAAATTTTCTGTCATTTATGATTCGTATATAGAGGTTGCCTATTTTCTGAGATTATTATTATTATTATTATTATTATTATTATTATTATTATTATTATTATTATTATTATTATTATATTTTGTACATAATGTTTATCATCTATAATTTGAAGAAGATAACAACTCAAATATCTTCCAGAAGAAAAATTAATAGAAAAATTTGACATTGAAGTTCAGTTTTCTCATTAAATGAGATTCACTAAGCTTAACAAGAATTGTTTATCTTCTGAAAATATAATCAAGAAAGTTAGTCATAACTACTCCACCTTAATATCCGTTTAGGTAAAAAAAATACTTTAATTACGCCAGGTATTATATAAAAAAAATAAGAAATTAAAAGGAAGCTTGGTCTGCAAATTAAACGGTATCTTTATTTTTTCGGAGAATAAATCTTTGTTAATTTTCCCAGAGATTTTCCGAAGGGTTCTTCTCTGAAAATAAATCACGAATCGTGTGAGGAGTGAGCTAAGGATTCCGTCTCGTAATTCTTCAAAGGCCAAGAAGCCTCTCGTTAAGGAATTGTGTTCTTCATCTTTTCTAACTTTTTCATCGGTGCACACTTAAAAAAAAAAAGAAAGAAAAAAACAGATTTCAAGTTAAGGACGAAAAAGAGTCTGATTTTATGAGAATGAATTTGTTTGTGTATACATACATACAACAATATATATATATATATATATATATATATATATATATATATATATATATATATATATATATATATATATATATACATACATATATACTTTATATATAAAGACAGAATCCACAAAGGAAAGAGATACAATGGAATGCTGTTTCGTGGATTTTGTCTTTATTCAGATTTTCATCACGTTCCATATTTTCGGAATTCAGTTATACATATATATATATATATATATATATATATATATATATATATATATATATATATATATATATATATATATATATATATATATATATATATATATATATATATATATATATATATATATATATATATATATATATATATATATATATATATATAAAGTACCCACGAACGATGTTTGGGTGTTACCCTACTAGTTTTTCGAGGGGAAGGGAGGCCTCACTTAAGCGTACCATCTAAAAAAAAAGAAAATTCCGTTGACGTCGCTGGAAAAAATCGTTGCAATACAGTGCTACCTCTTAGTGCCATATAAGAATCACAATAATCCCCTGTATAGATCATCTAAAAAACAGATGGCCGTTGAAGTTCAGAGATCAACCTATAAGAAAAATTTTCAACTGGAAGAGAAAAGCTGGAAGACCAATTTTATATTATTCCGAGGCTGAAGTGTCAATTATGCTACTGCAAGATGAATGAATGAAAAGAAAAAAAAGCTATTCCCAAGTAAGGTCTCTGAGCCAGAGGGTCAGAGAGAGTTGTAACCTTGGCGATGAGAGGTGGAAGAAAGCGCAGGGAAGGTATTTGCATTGGAGGGCACGCCTTGTGTGCAAACCGTGAGCAGTAATGCTCAGTTTAGCAGTAAGATTTATCCATGGAAAAATGCTATATGGAATTTTTTGTCTTTGTGTAAGGGACAAAGAGGGAGAGAATGATATTAGTACCAGTATAAAGAATCTCTTCGTTAAATGTTAATCAAGTCATCAAAACTGTTTTACAGTTATAACCTCCATAAGGTTAGGTATGGTGGTTATTTAGTAGGTCGGAATGATCATGTGCTGAAACATAAATATACGATCTAATGACATATTAAACCATTTTTTACAGACATGATAATTTTTCTTGTAATAAAAACATTCATTTTACATGATGATAACTGAAAATTGCACTATATCATCATATCTATGTAAAGAAAAGACAGAACCTTCTCCAAAAGGCTGATAATAGAAATGTTCCGAACTGTGGCAAATGTGACCCAGTTCCAGCGCAGAATTAATTTTGGGACGAGGAATCTTTACTGACCTGCGAATGTTGGTAAAAGAGAATCCATTATTAGATGGAAATTGGAATGGCGGGATATATATTGTTAAGGAAGAGAATTTCAATTACCATGCAAATATAAGACTTAAAAAAGACATTAGAGAATGGAATGTTGGTGAAAGTTCTGAAACAAGGGAGATTCAGTTGTATATGTTATGTAAATATCCTTGAGGATCAATTGGAACATCCCGATGATAAGGAAAAGAGTTAGTAATACTTTATTTCTTACTTGTTACACAGTGACTCACATCGATAACGTAGAATAAGTAATACTGTATTTCTTACTTGTTACACAGTGACGCACATCGATAATGTAGAATAAGTAATACTGTATTTCTTACTTGTTACACAGTGACCCACATAGATGACGCACTCTTAGAATGTAACCATGGAGCAGATGAGTTAAGAATGTCTATTTCATAAATACCTTTCATAAACAGAAGAAGTTAAGTATATCTTAGTTTAACCAGACCACTGAGCTGATTAACAGCTCTCCTAGGGCTGGCCCGAAGGATAAGACTTATTTTACGTGGCTAAGAACCAATTGGTTACCTAGCAACGGGACCTACAGCTTATTGTGGAATCCGAACCACATTATAGCGAGAAATGAATTTCTATCACCAGAAATAAAATCCTCTAATTCTTCATTGGCCGGTCGGAGACTCGAACTTGTGGCTAGCAGAGTGCTAGCCAATAACTCTACCGACCTGGCCAACGAGGAACTTCATAAACAGAAAATTAGTATTGTTAGGCTCAAAGTGTTTTAAAAGAATTTAGATATTTAAGTTCGGTTTACGCACGTTCATTAATATATATACCCAAGGTCACAGAGAAGGAGACGCACTAAAGCACATTAAGCCTGTGACAGTCTGGTGATCAACATTTCTCAACATTTGGTTTGCTTTAAAAATTATTTCTTTTTTTATTCTATACTTTCCCTGTTATCTCTCCTTAAATTGTAAACTAGCGTTTTAAATTTTATTAATAAATATTTAATATACATAATCCTTGATTGAGCTTTGCGTCAAAAACGCATACTATGAATAGAATAATAAGACGAGAGCCCATAAATTTCCACATGAATATGTTTAAGCTAGAGACAGGATGATGTTTTCATTCTTCAGACACGGAGGGAGAGTTCAGGGAACCATGAAAGCAGGATATGATAAGGAAAATTTATTAAATATGGCAGGGACTGTTGATAAAGAAAGCACAAACACAACACCCACACCCACACACACACACACACACTGTATGTATGTATGTATATATATATATATATATATATATATATATATATATATATATATATATATATATATATATATATATATATATATATATATATATATATATATATATTTATATATACACACACACACACACATATATATATATATATATATATATATATATATATATATATATATATATATATATGTGTGTGTGTGTGTGTGTGTGTGTGTGTGTGTGTGTGTGTGTGTGTGTGTATAAATCATCTGGGTCTTCTATCGAAAGGAAATTCAGTTTGACGGTGGGTGTCCGGCGGACGTCAAATATCAGGAATAATCTCCCAGGTACGAGATCTGTCGCTCATTTCGCTCTTTGTTTCTTCATATTGCAGTAGGTAAACATTTATCTGTACTGTGATGTATTAGAAGATAGGGTTTATTCTTTGTATTTCCTTACAGGGCTGCTTTCCTTTTTGGATCCCTTAGGCTTCAAGCATTCTGTTTTTTTTTTTTGTGTGTTTTTTTTTTTTAACTTGGGTGCAGCTTAGCTAGTAATAACATTATTGATAAATATATTGCAAAGCATCGGGAATGATTACTCTCTTACTGTGGAATGACATAAAGGGATGGGCCACGAAGCGTGCAACCTGATATGTTCCCCCAAATATACGTAAATGGTGAGCTTTCAAGCTCTGCCCGAAGAGAAATGGCTGTCACTGAGCAAAATCCTGACGATAATATATTAAATTCTTGTTAGTAGCTTTCCACCCAGTTACTTTTAAGTGAACAAAAAATAAGGGTGATTGAGAATGAAGTGAACTATATTTTTCAATTATATGAATCCAACTAATGGAGAAGGCAAACGAGTGAATGTTTGTATTTGTGTCTGCACGATGCCGTACTTGGAGTTTTCCTTTTCAGTTGTCCTCCCGAAGATGCTATTGTCAGCTTCTATTTACTCGAAATAGACAGATCTGTATAGTGTAGTACAAATTTCAAATTCGCTTGTTTAATTCTTTTGAAATTCCAGTCAACGCCGGAGTTACTGAGAAATAAGACGGCAGCTACCGTTAAAAATTGAGTTGTCAATATGTTTTTATATAATAAAGATCTCTCCAATATCTTTATATTTATAAGTGTGTGTGTGGATGTATATATGTATATGTATATATATATATATATATATATATATATATATATATATATATATATATATATATATATATATATATATATATATATATATATATATACACCCTTTATAAAAGACATTGAGAAACACATTGGTCCCGACTTCATTACACTCCATACATACTATAAATGCTTGCTTTCAGAAATGTTTTCATTGAAGCCTCTGATGGCTGATTGCCTGGCACATTTCCAGAATTTAGCTCTCATTATAGCTATCAACGGAGGAAGAGTGAGAGAGGGTGAGAAAGAAAGAAAGAGAGGTAAAGACAAAGTAGTTCTGATTCTGCTGAGATGAAGAGGTGGAGTGCTGTCCCTCGAGGTCAAGGAAGAAAAAGAAGTGATTTGAAGATGAGGGAAACTAAGCTGGATAGATCGGACCGCTTGATGAATTGTAGGGAGGGCGGAATGTCTGACTGAATACAAGGGATATGAAAAGGGGAGAGTAACACTTGGACGTAAAAATAGGCAAGTGATGATAATAACCATAATTTTTTCTTCATACATACAACTATACGTGTGAGGATGTACAGGGAAAGAGAAAAAAATGGTTTACCCGATCATTGATGTGACATTTGGAGTCATAACATGTTTATTCTGTGGTATTTTTTGGAACAGATATAATGAATATGCAACCCTGATAATATAGTGACTTTTCCTTTGTATATTAACATAATCTAGGTAATACTATTGAAAGCACAATCGCATAGCAGCAAAGAAAAAACCATGTTCCTTGAGGCACTATGGCTTCATTCTCTTCATGGTTAATCTTTCACCATTCTATGGGTTTGATGCCTTTTTGAGACTTGTTCTCCCTTCTTTAAGCATTCACCCTTCTATTGTTCACTCCCTCTTGTTATCATGTTTTCTGGCAATTCTGCTCTCGTGGATAAAAGGCATTTTAAGGGTCTGTGTTTCAGGGTTCAGTTTGTGAATATCTTCTCCATTTCTCCTTGACTCAATCTACTGCTCATGCTCACGAATCATGTGACTTCGTTTGGTTTTATCGTATTCAGTAAACGCAATAAATAAAATGTGAAACCAGAGCTACATACAGTGACAAGTTTACGTGCTAGAGAGATCCTAAATCTCAAAATTAGCACTTCTAAACATTGTATTGTCTGCATCCCCACAGAATTGATGTGGAGAATACCACTAAATACAAGATGGTAAGATGTAACACATTATTCATCCTCGTATTCTTCATAGTTATTGAAACAATCTTTATTTGTTAAATATAATTAACATTTTATTAATAGTAATTGAATTTCATATTATTTTCCAATAGAAATGTGTGTATTCAGCTATCAGTTATCAGCATGTTTAATTTCGGAATAAGTAAAAGAATACACAAGTGGCTAAAACTTCACTGGGCATGTATACTGTGGACCTTTTCCTCTTTCGGCTTACGACACTTCCAGACCCCACAGATTCTAGAGGGTCGCTGAATCCTCAGCCGACGGGCACAGACCGGAGACGCAGATTACGAAAAGGAAATTTATTGCCTTCTTCCAGCTGTTGGATTCGTCGAGTCCTTGAAAGAGTTTCTGCCCCGTGTCGTTACTTCGTCTTTATCTGATATTCACTATTTTTGTATGCCTCTTGCAACAAAACAGAGCACATTTTTATAAACAGTTCTTTTTCTCATCACATATTCCAAAGAATGAAGGCGTTTTAGACGGAATCCACACGAGGCCGTCTCTATTATTATTATTATTGACACGGTGACGGAACTAATAGTGAATGTACGTGACTGGCTTAATAAGATATGGTTTTAAATCAATCAATAGGACTTGGAAATTTTATAAAGGTTTATAGGAATACCTCGTAGGCCTTTTGAAATTGTCCGATAAGTGTGTTTGTATCATTTTGTAAACTTTTACTTAAAAAAAATAAATCGTCCTGTAATGTTATTGGTCCCCTTGCTTAATGTTTTACTACAGAACTATTGAAGTATTTGTGCACATTAGTCGTTGCGTTTCATGCACAACACAGTAAATATTACAGTGGCGTCCTCCTCGAAGAATTTCATCGAGTTCGAAGGTGTATCCAATTTTGATTGTTTTAATGTTTTCAAGAATGAAGACGTTCCTGACCTCTATAAGCAATGCGCATAGATATCTACAATAAATAATGCTAAATGATGTTTTTAATAACCAATTTCTGGTCAAAACGTATTTCAGCTGGTAACGAGGTTTTGTGTCATCAGCACATTTACATTATTACTAACACAACCACCTCTTCTATATTAAAACTGTATAGATGATATTATTGATAGTAATAAAGACTGTATAGATGATATTACTGATATTGATAAAGATAGGTTATATATAGAAATCGTTACTTGAAAATACATTTCCTCTGTTTGCATACGCTGAATGAATCACAGTGACCAATGCCCATATTGTTAAATAATTAATTTTGAATAGGAAAAGATTCGTACAAGAACTAAATGTGATACTAATATTATTAAAACCACTCAAAATATACACAGAATTCTAATATCATTTGTGAATGACCATTAACTGTCCTCATTCGCAAACATCACCAATCTTGCTAAAGCCGGGCTATTGAGCTTTTTATCGAATCTCTGTTTTAGGTCCCCAGAATCTATATACAGGTCACAAGGATGACATTCCTTTTTATCACAAAGATTGGGAACCTTGGTTGGATTTTTTTAATCGTCAAAACATTCTAATTATTAAATCTTATGTACATAAGTTCTTTCTTTCAATACATCTTGCCTAGTTTTAATTGCAGTCCCTTACACAGATGCCGTTCGTTGTTGGTTTTAAGCTACATAAAGATTGTATAGATATCATCTATACAGTCTTTATTACTTACAATTTTAATATAGAAGAGATGTTTGTGTTAGTAATAATGTAAATGTGCTGATGACACAAAACCTCGTTACCAGCTGAAATACGTGTTGACCTGAAATTGGTTATTTAAAACATCTTTTAGCTTTATTTATTGTAGATATCTATACGCATTGCTTATAGAGTTCAGGAACGTCTTCATTCTTGAAAACATTAAAACAATCAGAATAGGATGATGTACTTTAGAAATCGATGAAATTCTTCGAGGAGGACGCCATTGCAATATTTACTGTGTTGTGAAAGAAACGCAACAACTAATGTGCACAAACACTAGATGCTAGATGCTGTAATTCAGTTTCATATATAAAGAAACATTCCCTTATGATCTGACTATACCGAGTAGTTCAAATGGACTCGTATGCCCCTGTTGCTAAGACCATGTCATATACTGTACATTGTGTATCCTAATGTGTATACTGTTCCCCTTGTTATTTTGTCATCTTTGTATATGTTTGTATGCAAGGCTAAGTATTTATTTCGAGGATAAATGTTTCTAATGATAGAATACAGAATGAACTATTTTTCTTACATTTCCGTTAAACATCCAAAGTCCATTAACCTGAAGGGCAAGTCCACTCAGTAATTCCTTTGTATATTCCACCTTGTCTTACAAAGTTTCTTCTTTTCAGTTCCTCAAAATCGTGGCGTTCGCTTTGCTACGTGTACTCTTTAGTTCACTAAGCGTCTCTCAGTCTGCTTTTAACTGCTAGATCTGCTCACATATACTAGTTTCGAATCCATATTTACATTCGCTGCTCTTTCTAATTGGCTTTGTTTCCCCCATTACCTTATTCTTACATATTTATCTTACACAACTATCTACATTTCAAATTCTTCTCGAACTCGTGTCAGTGACTTCTTTTCACCGTCACAAATTAACTCTGAATCATCTGCTACAATTAACAACTTCAAACTCCATCCAAGGCCCATTTCTTATCCTGCAACTTACTACAAACTCCTCAGACCATCTATCACCACTCCATCTATATAAATAGAAAAGTTCCACTTCAACACCTTTTGTCAACCTTGTGACTACAGATTTGTAAATCTTGTGACTACAGAAGTGCGTCGCATACAATTTAAAACCTGTAGCCCAGGATGTCAGGCTTCGGATGATTTAACGAGCCTTCGTCAAGGCTTCTCGCCTTTTGATGCTGTCACCTTCAGACGCCACCTTTGACGTTTTAATGAGATGTTGAAAACCTCCTCCGGAAAATAGCCGCATGTGCTGTGCGTACGCCTTCGTGCGCTGGTTGTGTGTGTCAGCTATCATAGTTTTATAACGATGATTTATGAAACGTTGTAGCATATTGACTTCACCTAGGTAAAGTCTGGTGAGTGGAAAAAACGAGAAACAAAGGAGGGATCCTATCCTGCCGCTTGAAGCACTGGAGATTCTAACGATTCGGAAAAACGGAGACAGAGAAACCAACAAGTGTTGCCAAAAAAGAACAACTGTTACTTATATATTGTGAAGCACATTCAACAGGTTCAAAGTTAAGCAAGTTGTGAAGTATATTAAAAAACGGGTTATTATTCAGAGGTTTATGTCTGCTCGACAGGATGCTGTATAAAGAAAATCAGTTACTCGTTCTGTAAAAAAAAAAAAAAAAAAAATGGTCAGTGGATTTTATGAAAATCAATCATCCTCACACTCAAGGTTGGAGCGAAGGCAATTTGTTCTAGCCTCACACAATGTATTGACTGTACTGTATTTTGATATGAATAGAAATTTGACTTTGAGGACAAGGTCAGAATCAATACCAAAAGAAATTATCAACACATGAATAACCTCATTCGTCGTTGAGATTTATTAAAATTTTCCAGGAATTCATCAAAGGATACGATTTTGAACGCTGCTTACAGAAATGGTCTTAAGACGTAATTAGGGAACAAAGAGACAGTCTATTAAACCTTCTTATAAGACTTTTAGAGAACATATAGGCATCGGGAGAGGACTCTCAAACACCCTTTACGATTAAATGAAAGAAAAATAACTAAATTATGATCTTTTTCTCATTCGTGTCTGTAATTAAGTTTTCCAAAACATGGAGTTGCTGTTAAATTTCATTCTCTTCGGTGCTTTTGTATGAACTGCTTTTTAGTTTGAGAAATGTTAGTGGAAGGTCATATAGCTCTAAGCAATACAAAATACACAGACTATAAAAACATAAAAATTAAACTTGTATTCGTTCCTCATAGTACACAATACAGTAATCATTACGGCGAGAAATCTGTTGTTTCGTTGCCTTGTAATTTAATAGAGGGCATACTTTTGTTTGGGACAAATTAGTCATCTACAAAGATGAGATTGAAAAAAAAAATTCGTTCATATGTAGTTATATGCTGTACAAACACTTACAAACAACCAGTAATTCATCTCCTCACCAATGAGTTGTCTGATGAACTTTCAAGCTTAATTGTTTTTCTTCATATTCTTTTCACTCCCGATTTCATTTCATTCTTTAGTTTTCTCGGTTGATTTCAGTTTGCTCTCAAAAGCATGAGGATATCATCGAACCAAACGAATTTTCTCACGAAATTATTATACGCGTAAACCAGATACATTAGAGGTAATATGTTGATTATCTAAAATCCCACATCATTATATAACGCAGGTTGTACGTGTCGCCGTTTTTCAAGTTTCATTTGTATGATTCAGATAGCTAGATGGTAATATCAGTAACATGAAGTCAGCTATTTGTCTATATCTGCACAAGGCACTTTATATAGACATACTCTCGGTAATACGGTATATATTTTCTGTTTGGTGAGGATTAGAGTGTGTTGTGAGGATCCCATCTGCCCTCTTCTAATATTTACATCCCTGGAGGAAATACAACCTCGCGCTCGACCTTCCTCGTCTGCGCCTCCGACAGGCATTCATTTAATCACATGTCCTCTTTCTCCGGAAGATCCCCGGGCACAAGTCAATTATTGACCCAACCTGCTGCACCTGCAGGGTATGCTCGTCAGCATCCATAAGGATCTCTCTCTCTCTCTCTCTCTCTCTCTCTCTCTCTCTCTCTCTCTCTCTCTCTCTCTCTCTCTCTCTCTACGTGCGTAATTTACCGCTGTTAATGTAGAATAAAGGTGATTATGTTTCATGCGTGTATTACATGTGCTAATCTTTCACTTTGTAATTCATGAAAGGGTTCATCTCCCGTTCTTCATTTGTGCTTTTGCCGGTGACAGTTATTATTATTATTATTATTATTGTTGTTGTTGTTGTTGTTGTTGTTGTTGTTGTTGTTGTTGTTGTTGGCTTGTCCAGTGGATGTTTATTCTCCGTGTTGTATATTTCTTTTTCAGTCCATTTTTATTTTATAAGCGAGCGATCTTTGGATCTGGATTTCGTCAGCCAACATTCGATGATTCTTCAATAATCCCTATAAATTTCCCGGCTACATGATAGTTTCCCGAATCTTTCAGGCTTAGTCTGCAGAATGACACGATCAGGTTCTTCTCACATTACCTCCGAACAGAAGCTTAGTCCATGCTTTCGATGGTTAGTGTTCCTTGAGGGTTGGGGGGCGGCTGTTTACAAAGCGCCTCCCACCCCCCCCCCCCCCGGTCATGTCAGGAAAGTAAGGTCTGGTTAGGCCAGGACACGGCATGGTATTCATAACAGCCTGCAGCTGATGCAAATGATAATTCGTAATGTTTTGGCAATGCAGGGCCCTCTTGATTGAGTCATTCATGAACGTTTGAACCTCTCAAGCATAGTTCATAAACTTGTCTGGTCATCAGAATTTACTAGATGTTTCCATGGTACGAAATTTACAGCAAAAAAAAAAAACGCATCAATAATTTTTTTTATTCTTCTGAACTTTAAGAAAACTATTCTTTGAAATGTGTCGAAAGATATGCAGTTTTCCCCGTCATAGAAATGCAGAAAAAAGACAAATCTATGTGTAAATATTATTTCAAGTATTTTTTCATATTTCCATTTGAAGAACACGCACAGTAGTTAGCAATTATTCAGGTACATTACATTTGTCAGCTATCCTTTGAATGACATTGGCAGTCAAATCGCTCGAGACATGATAGTATTGTCAACATAACTTCTTTGTATTTTTCATTCTGCTTACTTCTGAATTCCTAAGCCCTCTCCTTTCACTTCTTTTATCAGTTTTTCTGCTCGCTCGTAGAATTCTCAGTGGCAAGCCTCTCCATTTGCGAAGAAATCTGGAGAAGTAAATTGTCATTGACTATTTTTCTCCTGGCTCGGCACTGCAAGAGCTCCTTGCTCTCAAGCCATCTCTGGTATGTGAGTGACAGAATTCTTCTTTTTTCATCTTTCCCTCCTCCAGAATTCGCTTGTCAAATTCCATGACATGAAAAGTTGCGTAGATTTTGTTACCTGTACTGCGTTTCGTCTGCTTTGAGTACAGTACCGAAATTTCAATATGTTTCCACACTGAAATTCGAAGTAGCTTATTTCATTCTGAAAGTTATTGAAAACTTAATTATTTTCAAATGTTGACTAGCTTTATTTTATTTTTTTTTTTTTTTTACAAAATGTTCTACGTTGGTAAAGTATTTTTAAATTATGGAATATACTTCAACGATGCCCGTTTTTTTTTATTTCCACTTATTTGATTTTTTCATTCATCATTCGTTTACTTTTAAATTTTTTACTTTCTTAAACTCCGAACAAGCAGATTTTTTCTAGTTATTTATTTTCATCTAAGTATTAATTTTTAAGTAAGAAATGTGACTCTTTATAATAGCTCAGGCATTAGAAGCCTGATCATATCAAGTAATAATAACCAACTGAAAATAAGTGAATTATAGTACATTACATATCAAAATGTAATGATTTTCCAAAAAAAAAATCACAATGACTAATCTATTGGTCATGAAATTCAGAAAAACAAAGATAGCCACTCCATTTTATGTTAAATTGCAATTTTCAGTAAAGACGGTGTTTTCAATGTTGTGTTAAATACATAAATATAAATATTAGATGAATTCGTATAATAATATGGGATAATTCCCTTTAAAAAAATGGAACCCATATCAAGGACCAATTTTTATATGGATTATATATGGATATTGCTGTGATGTCAATCTGTTCAATAAAATTAAATGAAAACCGAAAATTGCAGCGACCTGCATTTATAAATAAATAAAAGGCGATAGAATTCTCTTAATTTAGAATAAGGGCTCACTAACTTGCATTTCATATAAAGTACCTTCATCAAATTCAGGAAAATATTCAAAACAGGACTCAAATTCCACGCTCTGCAATAGGCCAAATTTAAATTGTACTTCATTTATATAGAAGTTGATAAAATATACAATTTTGGGAAACTAATATTTTTCCCAGGATTATAAGTACTTTTTCCTGCCATTTTGTATTTGATAAAATATTCGTTAACACTCTTTTATTATTAAATGAGAAATACGAAATAGTAAAGTGATATACGTGTGCACTCGAACAAATACAGTTATTTCAGCATATATTTCAGGAAAGTGTATTAATAACAGAATAATATAAGAACCTGCCTACACCACAAAGGAAACTACGTACAATTATCCCTCTATGTAAAATTATCCCTATAATTATCCCTCTATGTAAAATTCAATTGTCCACAACACCCCTAGGCTATCTCAGTATAAGAGAGGACCCCAGTTCTTTTATAGGATATTCGCATCTGTACGAACAGCCGAGACTTGTCGTTATCCGTAAAACTGTATATGAATGAAAAAAGGATGCTTCCTGCAACTTTAAGATAATGAATTTTGTCAACAATTAGTATCTCCATTTCGTGTCAAAATATCGAAGACAAACAACACAATTCACGTGTAGTGTGTTTCTAGGTTTCTCGCCTATAGTTTTCGGCCAGTTTCTGGTAACTTAGAATACTGAGTTTTACGAATGTAAAAACTATCATTTATTATAGATAAGAAGAGCGTTTAGGATACACGTTCTCCATATCATAACATATAACTGGATAATTAAATCATAAGGAGAAAATCATTTAAAACCTTGTGCTCACTTGCAGGATGAAAATAATGCAGATATAAAATAATGCATTGTAAATGTGGAAGGAATTTTTCGTAACATAATACCGCATACTTCTCAAGCGACAACAAAAATTCCTCATTTCGAAAAAGCATGTATACTTATAAAAATGCCAGTGCTAACGACAACATAACACGTAATCCTGTTTCTCGCTATCTGTTCTTAAAGGAGAGGCGAATTGATAGTAAAGCGAAGAGTAGCTAAAATAAAGAGTCACCGCAAAAGATGCAGCATGAAACCAGGAGAACACTGTGTGAAAGATCTGTCCAACCAAAGGATGCCAGGCAATTGGATGACCAGACCATCTCTTCCTCTTGGCATACAAAGCGCGTATCAGCTGGGGCTGTTTCCCTTCATTGATATTCGAGTGGCAATTCGCACATTCTGGGTCCACTTCAGGAGATACTCACCTCGTTTTTCTTTTCCCTTTTTTAGTTGCAAATATTTTTCACCCTCGTGTTTTTCTTGAATGTGGTTATAAAAAGAAACAGTCCAGGAACCTTAAAATATGAAGTTTGTCTGTTATGTACATTATTTAAATAAGAGATTGCATTATAAATAAAGTAGTGTTGACGATACAAATATTCTAGAAAAAGTCTTTCTGGTAGCTGACATTCATTACCGTAAGAGCGCCGATTATTTTCGATTTAATCATCTTTCTTATTATACTATATTTCTTAACTGAAAATGGTTTGTCAGTAATTATGTAATAAGATACATGCTCTGAGGTTTATCGCCTTAGTCATGAAAAATTCATTAAAGCAACTCAAATTGAAATCTTTGAACAGTAGCATAAATCCCCTTGATGTATATGGTCATATTTCCGAATTCCTGATAAATATATACTATTCAGTCCATGGCAACTAAAAATTATTTCAGAAAAGGCTAATCCATAGTGAATATTTCTGCAGTACTTAATTTCTTTATAGTTAAATCTCTGTTTAACTTTGTAACTGATTTTAACGAAAATTTTATTCTGTAAAAGATTACGTAATTTTATGTTAGACCATTGTTATTTTTCATGTTCTCTTTAAATATCGATAAATATTTACTGTTGAAGATAATTTTCTATGCAAGGTCCTAATCACAGATAGAAAATAAAATTAAAGAAGTTTTGACCACTAACGTCTCCTGTCATCTTATTGATTTCACCCGTTCGTCAAATACAAATTTACATAAAAATTTACAAGAGCAAGAATATAAAATATAAGAAAAAATGAGGTTTCACAGATACAACAACGAATAACTGAACATGGATAAACAGACTGATAAGCCTAAAAATAATGTTAATATGTATTATTTAAGCAATGGAGTGTGCTTTGTACCCTTTTTCCATGTTTCTCAAATGACCGTCATAAAGATATTGTGCTGATGGAGGCGCTTTTTAAAATTCATGGAATGAAGATATCGTAAGTTTATTGCAGTTTGCCGCCTCCTATATTATCTTGTTAGCTGTTTTACGACACTCGTTGTAATATAAAAAAATATCCAGAAGATAGTGCCTGCATTAACGCACCATTAGTGTATTAACATTAATATGAAAGAGGTCAGCCAAAATACAGACCTCTTTAATCGCAAGTACATTGCAAGTGTATATTAATATCCTTAACGTATCTTTTATTTGTACAATGCTCTTTGTTGCTTTGATCTGTGTCAATAGAAAATAATATATGCAAGAAAATGGAATCATAAACTATTCTTATAAATGTCGCTAGCATTTAAAAGTAACATAAAGTACATGTGTATGTATTTCAATAACCAAGTGATTTTAAGTACTGGATCAATATTAAATCGGTAGATATAATTACTTATATTTATTTAAGGTCGAGAAACATTTCTCTTAACAAAAGAAATAGTAGAGTGAAATACTGTTATTACTAGTGTAATTGAATATAAATTCGGATTTGAATAAAAAAAAAAAATACAAAACTTCACAAGAGGAAAATAAAACAGTGAGAGAAAATGGCAAGTTTCAAGCGCCAAGAAACCTCAACAATGCAATTTCCTTCGAGATAATAAGGTTAATTTCCTACAATGTACCAGGTGTTGTCCACGAGCTAATGGCTTCCCGCTCTAATCTCTCTCAGGATTATTCTGTTTCCTTTCCCTTTCTCCTCTCTTTGTTTCCCCTGAACTTTAGTGACATTAATAATAACGAAAGACAAATGATTGGTCGTTGACATTCAGATGAAAAAAAATATTCGTATGGAAGAACGCTACAGCTTATTAACCTCTGGGAAAAAAAATCTTACAGATCTTACTTTCACAATGGGATCTAGGCTTCTAAAGGATCTCTTTGTCTTTGAAAGCGGTTAATGGGATGGTGTGGAGGATATTATTATAATCAGCCCCCAACCACACTGCATGTGTATAATGTATCATGGACATATATTCATATTACTCTCCATCAATCTTGTGTGTCAGTCTGTATTCGTGCAACATTGGCGTAGTTGTTTACTAAGGTCTTTACCCTTTTCCACTCTCTTTATCAAGATTAACTGATATTTCTTCTTATCTCCTAATCCATTTCCACAAATAAAAGTGTTCCCGAGCTCCCTCGTATCCTATCATGGAGATACATAACCTTGGGCCAGAGAATGAGTATTTTTTAATGAGTTTTTGAGCGAGAGAGGGAATTGCGTGCTGAAAGGGAAGATGGAGGAATATCATTAATGGCAATAGTCTACAGAAAGAAAAGAACGAGAAAAATGGTTAGGAGATTGGGTGATAAGTTTCTCTAGGTAACAAGAAAACTCGATTTGATGAAGGAAAGAAGTTATATGCATAAAAGTGTTGATTTTCTGAATTTACAGTTCTGCTTGTAACTGTCCGTTAGAAATCGTCGATAGAAGTAGCGCTAGGAAATATTCTTTTCCACTTCCACTATTTCAATAAATTTCCGGTTTTTTTCGGGGGGGGGGGGGACCAGGGCCATTTGTTTCTTTTTGCATAAGATCAGCGCATTGACCTTTCCATGCTTCGTTGATATTCAAATCCCTGGATATGTGGAATGTCGAGTAATGAGAAAAACATGAAGGGGATTATTATGTCTTTACAAAACCGCTTTTCCATTATTTCTATTACGAAGAAACGAACTGTGCAACAATATTTTGTTCATACGGAAATATATGAAAACTAAAATAATATTTTTAGAAATTAAGGGCATAGAACCTTTTGCCTTCTGATATTCTTATTATGAGAATGAAATAATATATCTTGATTTGGAAACCAAACATACCTCTAAAGAGAATATGCATAAGACAGTAAATCGTTCCAAAAATGGTAAATGATAACTTTAGTGTCATCTGAACTGACGCAATAATAATTCTGGCGTCCGCGTTTCGCTTTTGCTTGATTAATGGTTTTCATTGTACTGAACATTAGGAACTTTACAGGTAATCAAACTATCACATCACAATATAGCAAAATAACCAAATAAACAAAAATCACAGTGTAAGTCTTTGATTATAGCCAGTTACTTGGGAGATCCCTTGATACCGAATAGTTTCGCACTCCAACCCCTTTGGATGGAAACTCAACGTATTTCGATGGCTGATCCCAAGTTGATTTCAGGATCTGAATAACTAATGAGTCTGGCTTCAGAGCTCTTCGAGATACTCACATACCGGAAGCAATTACCTAAAGACCAGCTTTGGAACCGAACTAAGTGGAGGGTAAACAAGAAAATTGGAATTTTTTATGGAAGTTTACCGAAGTAAAATTACGTTGTCTGTTAGTTTCATATAACTGAATATATTTTTCTGTTTGATTCATCATCATTGGCTACATTGAATATATTCAAGAAATGAGGAGTGGTGAACATGTTTTGTTTTACAGAATTAACATTCTTTTCAATTCATTAAAGACAGTTAGATTAAAGTAAAAGGGAAGGTCGTCGAACATAATTATATGCAGTTCAAAAAAAGCGTTTTCTTTTGTATTATGAATACATATAAAGATGAAACAATCAGGCTTAAAATTGTAAAATGAGAAAAAAAGTCTCGTTTAATATAAAGTTTAACGCTGTGAAAACATTCCTGCCAGAACAGAAGTGGAAAATAAAGTTTAGAATAATAGAGACACAACATTTCATACAAGTAAAAATTATGAAAACAATGAAAAAGAAGTTTTTTTTTTTACAAATAAAACTGATTCGTTAATAAGTTATGGTGCAATAAGGAATGCGATGACGCTCAAGTCTTGGAGTAAACTGTCGCTCACCTGTTGATGAAACTACTTAGCACCTTGAATTTATTCTAGAATCCTAAATGAAACTATTCACTACCTGGAATCAAACGGAAATTTCTGATATATGAAACCTCTTAGCACCTTGTTATTTAACTTATGGAATCAATTAGCGCCAGAAATCACCCAGTAATTAAGGATCAATATACCAAGCTAATGAGTCCAGTTAACTGAAATAACTCATTACTTGGAATCAACTAGAAATCACGAACAAATGAAGCCAGTTAACTGGCATCAACTGACAACCATATATCGATGACGTCACATAGCATCTGAAATCAAGTGATGATCACGAATTTATGAAACTCCTATGCACCTTGAATCAGTATTATCACGAGTATTTTCTTTATTTTGCCTTTTCTTTAGGCTTTTAGCGATCCCCTTTTCAAAGTGATTGGCTGTTTCATTTGATACAATGAATGCATTATACTTAAATGCATACCAATTTATATGAGGGTGTTTTTGTCAGCGAGTAAAATGATTTAATGTCAAAGAGAATCTCTCTCTCTCTCTCTCTCTCTCTCTCTCTCTCTCTCTCTCTCTCTCTCTCTCTCTCTCGTTAACATTTTTCCCATCTCATATCACTTACACTTTGACATCAATATTTCCTGATGTCCCGTTCGTTGCATTTCCAGTTCTCTCTGATAATTTGAAATGGAGAC
This sequence comes from Macrobrachium rosenbergii, assembly GCA_039081455.1. Lineage (NCBI taxonomy): Eukaryota > Metazoa > Arthropoda > Malacostraca > Decapoda > Palaemonidae > Macrobrachium > Macrobrachium rosenbergii. The sequence goes on from JANJGK010006965.1 coordinate 22,650, forward strand.
CAGAACTTATGACGTAGGGAGTTGCCTGAGTAGATATTAAAAGGATAAGACGAAATAGAATGCACTTCAGACATTATTGCACGTACCAGTAAGGTATGTTTACTTTCTTATAACTAATAGCCACTTGTTAATATTCCATTACACTGTTTATTCCCTTATTTGCACTCGAGCACGTCACATTATCATTGGAATAAACTTATTTTTCTGCATTGAGTGTGAAAACCTGTTTCGGGCACTGCTATCGTAATTCAGGATAGGCTAAATCTTATTACTTCTGCTCAAACTGGCTTTACAGACTAAGACTGTGGGATCGTTGATCTAGTGGTGTTTACAAAACGTTACAGCGTACATTTTCAGTCGTAGCTTCAGCAGCACCCAGGCAGGGCAGTTTAGTGTTTTCCTTTCTGTTCTTAAATTGTTGATGTAGGCTTCAATAATTTATTCTTCTCTCTCTTTTCTGCACATGAAACGACTGTTTTCTCCAGAGATAACAACAACAACAAGTAAGTTTTTAGTGGCACCAAATTCTCTTAAGAAACACACACGACTTTGAATCCCAAGGAACTAGAAAACAAGAATGCTCCAGTTTTGAAAAGCAAGAGTCTCGCCACCATTCGCAAGAATGCTCTTGAAGGAGGAAAGAGAATTACTACCTTTAACGCACTCCTACTGTATGAAGGTAAAACAAACAGATGAACATTTTCCTCATTCATAGAAACAGTTTCAAACAATCACTACAGAAAAATTTTAGGAATAAAAGATCGTCATCGTAATTATACATTTTGTTATGTGCAATTAGCGTTCGTAATATATATATAGTATAAAACTGATACAAGTGGCTGCGAAAAATGTATCAAAATTAAAACCATTATTCAATAATAGAAACTTTCCATAGCCGAATCACAGTGAGTAGATTGGGACCTCCCTGCCAAAGTTCTTAGAAAGAAAAATGAGAATGAAATATTACTATGTTGTTAGGAAGTTATCTCATGATAGAAATTGCCATTAAAGTCAGTATAAACCTGAAAATAATGCCACCGATACTTTCACGAGGGAGTCAAAGCAATTATCACTCAAAGATAACGATGAGCGGGAAACATGTTAGACACGCACTCCCACATTTAAAGTTGACAAGAAAATGGTGCGAAATATGCATTACTTAACATTATTATGCTTTACTTATTATAAGTGATACAGGACGTCAGTGAGTGACGTAAAACTTGAAGGGGTTGGGAGTCGGAGGAACTTCTAACATAGATCAAAGGAAAGAAATTACAAATGTCAGACGGGAAAGGAGGGGGACTGAACCCCGAGGAAATAGAGAGGTCGCCTCTTAAAAAAAGAATGGTTATGAGGGCGAATGGAGAATTCCAAAGACTAGCATTAGAGGGAAAGAAACATCCACATATCGTTCAGTTTTATGATACTCAGTTTAAGCACAGTTAATGTTTGAGAAGGTGACCTGATTATGATTCATCTTTAGCTTAACTTTGTTTGTCCTGAAACAACAGCATAAACTCATTCAAAATCAAAATCTATAAATCCGATAAAGGACAATGAAGTATTCAGAATGATAAAAATATAATCACAGAACAATGTGGGAGGATCTTTAGCACTGTACACAAGTGGGAAAAGTTGCGCATAATTCTAGCTACTGATATAAATCTTCCTCAGGTCATAATTAATTCTAATGCTTCACAGTTAAAGCTGTCTTTCTATTTGAGCTGTTCTTGCCGCAGCTTTAATACTACAAAGCAACAGGTGGGGTTGCGATTCTCTCGAGACAGTCATGTCTGATTGAATTACGAAACGGTCTTTACATAAATGCAACTCGAGTATATAAATCAGTTCCCTTGTGGTGTTTTGATACTTTCGGTAACTTTATCTCTATGTCCTGTGGAGTCGTTAGATATTTATATTCTATATTAAAACCACTTTTTAAAGTGAACATGATCCATCTGTTTTAATACTTTTAATATTGTTGTTGTTGTTGTTGTGGTTATTATTGTTATTGTTGTTTGCATTAGACTTTTTATGTCAAGAATTCTAACTATAACCACTTTAATGTGGGATCTTTAGTTAAATAACTTTATCAAAGTTTGTTCCAAAAATATTCTTAATAATATTACGAGTTAAGGTTCAATACCTAATAACGCATTCCTTGGTACTTGCTGAGGAATGTGTTGTTAAATCACATTATCGCCTCTTTCTTTTGCATCTTTTTGCTAGATGTTCATAATTCTCTGTCCTCTATTATTTTCTGCTGACTTGTGTCTCTTTCGTAAAAAAATTTATGATACGCGCCGTCCGTTTCCCCTTGTTTCACGATGTCTCTGGAATACTGTCCTCGACATTCTTTTTGCTTTGAGTAAAGGTTTTCCTTGACGTTAATGCCTTCAGAGGCTAATATGCACTCCTTTTATCTCTCTCTCTCTCTCTCTCTCTCTCTCTCTCTCTCTCTCTCTCTCTCTCTCTCTCTAACCTCTGATGGGTTAGGTATTTTAAATTATACTTGTTTTAGATAACTTTTGATACTCAATCCATATACTGAAAATTATTAATAATTTCTCCGTATACTTCAATTTTATTGCTCGTAATGTCTTTTTGCTTTCGAATCTCTTTTGTATCTTCTTATTTGCTATTACCATATGGAAATTGCCAGAGGAAATAAAATCACTGGAAGAATCATAACGTTTTAAATAAAAAAAGTAGATAAACCGGCATATTATAGAGTACTGGATAATTAATTACTTTTAACGGTTCAACAGTTAATACATTTTTAATCTAAAACCAGTTGTTTAAATACTCCCATCATGGTAGAACCCCTGCAGCACGCAATTGGAAAATTGACACGGCAAACGCCAAGGAACACATTATAATGCTATCATAAATATCTGCACATCTATGAAGAAAGTAATATTGTCTTTATAGCTGATGTGTTAGTTATCAGACAAAATATGGACAAATATCTGTCAAACAAAATAATAAAAAAAATGCCCATATCTGCTGACTTCCCGCTTTAGTTTAATTCAAAAGTAAGTTTCATGTACTGTTAACTTAAAGCTGCCTATCTGAGTCCATCTATCATTAAAGATTCATAGTAGTGCATCCTGCTATAAAAAAAGAAAAGCAATTTTGACCTTCTTTTATGCTGCTCTACTTTAAACACGTTTTATTGAGTGACGGATGCATGCATGTGGGTGTACACAAACACAATGATTGGAGTTGCTAATTTTGATAAAATACCTTTTAGCTGTGAATAATGAAATGAATATTGCATCTGTACTTCCAATGATAGGATTCAGCTTCAGATTCTGATGGAAAATTCATCATAAAACTAGACTGCAGTGATGAGTGAACAAATCTGGTTTAATTAATACCGAAATTTGGAGTCATAGTTGGAACGTATTCGACACCCGGTGTAATAGGAAATTACAATGCATTAATGAAGTTTTACAACATCGCTGAGTGTAATAATTATAAGTGTGAAAGATGATATTATCACTGTTTTGTGTATTTGTAGTAATGAGTAGCTGTAATGAATGTCATCGTCATAAAGTTTAGTATTTGTTTTTAATGGGTTACCATGATTTAACTAGAGCTATCTGATTCGGAAAACACCTACAATATAGTTAAAAGCCTTCATGCGAGACAGTCCTCCATTACATCAAACCGTATAAATTCTTGCCTTTTCCCAAGATTTTAACTTTTAGACAAATATCTTATTATGAAGAATTTCTTGATTAGTCATTTCCATTTAGTATCATATCTGTATTTTTGAAACCCTTAATTAGATGATGGGATTGAATACTTTTGAAATTTAACTTAGTTAACTGTGCAACACTTTTACGAGATGGAAAGTGTGCCATGTTCTCTTTTAAGCTTTTGGATTTCTGAAAACATGTGAACAGATTAGTGGAACTTTTCTCATTCGTTTCCAGTAATGTTGAGGTAGGCTGCGCAGGACTTACGTCGTCGTTCGTGTCTTAGTTTAAAAGTTCAGCTAAAAGTTGATAATATATCGTTCCTCCACTTGTTGCTTCATTTTTATTTTAGAAACGTTGATTTGAAAGGCATTTACTTGACTTGTACCATTCTTGATAATCTTCTACACATTGTATTTTTAAGACGATTTTTTGCCATTCTCAATTTTTTGTATAATTCTGATTCAGTATTTAGACTGGTAGCATTGAAAAGTTTTTGAAGTAATATATGCGAACACATATTTTCACTGAAGACACTAAAATTTTATGTTCAATCTATGGCTAACGAAAAATTGCAATTGGCTCCAAGTGACAATATGATGTTCGCCAATCTAACTCATGACTCGGTTTATAGCGTTTTTTATTTGCTATTGTACTTGGCATTCAGGTACTGATATACCCTCACCATTATCGTGGAATGAAATCCTATATCCAGTTCCCTTAATATAACTTTCATAAAACATAAATCAAAGTAGGAGTAACCAGTACTTTTGTTAACCTTCTTATCTTAGACTGTTTATTTACCCCCGCCTTCACACACACACACACACACACACACACACACACACACACACACACACACACACAATAGCATTTAATAAAAGAAGAAAGTTACTCTTTTACTCTAACAAACTGGGATAAGATATATTTTAAACTTGATGAACTTAAAACTTATACACGTTCGTATACTCAGTTCATATGTTTTTAAAATTAAAGAAATTCGTTTTCTTCTAAATATTCCACGGCCTCTAAACGTCGCTGATACATGAAAGTTGTTTTAAGGCCTTTCAGTTAACCTTTTCAGGAGTTCAGGTAATCAACGGGATTGAGAACAAGCACAAGGACTCACGGGAAAGGGGACTATCATCACCGTTGGAGAGAGAGAGAGAGGAGAGAGAGAGAGAGAGAGAGAGAGAGAGAGAGAGAGAGAGAGATTATCTCATTATGGCCCGTAAATACATAAAAAAAACGTAAAAAATATTTGAAATCTGATGTTTTTCTTCACCGCGAATCTCTAGGAATCTCAATAATTTATTGTTATAAATTCTTGCGTTCGTTTATATCAGTCATATTTTATGACAAGAAAAAGTTTTTTTTTTTCACCTTCAAGGATCCTTCAACATCAAACAGACTTGAAGTAAATAGAGTTTAATGAAGGCATGATAAATAAAGGAAAAGTCGATTGCATCCTCCATCCTTTCATTTCTGCATCTCAAAAATCCATCGAAGTTTACTTTCTGCTTAAGCATTTAGTTATCAGCAGTTGAGTATTAATTAGTAGTATATGTAGTAAGATGGCGTGTAACAAAATGTGATAGGGTTTGAATTGGGTAACTATGTATTAGGGCGTCTTTAATTGCGCGTTATTACAAACCTTCCTGTTTTGTCTGTGTGTGCATCTGCAGTGATTGAGTCATTCATATGCCGTTCTTGTCCAGGTATTGAAGACATTACCTTTCATTATATATATATATATATATATATATATATATATATATATATATATATAATATATATATATATATATAATATGTGGCGTGGTGTGTGTGTGTGTATTGATACATACATAATATATAAATGTATTATGTGTGTGTGAGTGTGGTTGCGCACGTGTACATGTGTGTGTGTGTGTATGGCGCGAACATGAATGTTTATGACACCATTTGCGAGATGTCTCGGATTTTACTGATTTTTGTAAGCATTCGAATGAACTTTACGTAAATGTTCCTTACTATACTATACTATATTATACTATACTATATACCGGTACTTCACTGTTGGTATTTCTGTATGCCCATTGACCTAGTCGCTTTGTGGCTGAAGATATGGAACGTGGAATGACATTTTTTAGCAACGAAGAGATAAGGGCATATATATTCAATGAATATTAATCAACATGCAATAACATATTGGATTGCCAAGTGGTATCATCCCACACACTCCCATTTCCAAACGCCTTCAGGAAAATAAATGGTGAGAGAACGGACTTCGGATTCACGGCTGTTTTAACTACTTGTCCCTAAAAGGATTCCGATATTCATTATAGAGTTTGATTATTGCTGTTCCTGCCTTGTACCTTCTGGGAATTAATCGCGTGATTTGACTTTGAGTTTTTATGCCAGTGAACATGATAGGTTTCCGTGACACATTGAACACTGTGGAACATAATTATGAATGGTGTTTTCCATTCCTTATATTTATTAAAGCAAGTAAAGCAATATACAATACATTTCTAAACCCGAACAAAAGTTTCTCTCTCTCTCTCTCTCTCTCTCTCTCTCTCTCTCTCTCATCTCTCTCTCTCTCTCTCTAAATAATAATATCTGTGGGAGAAATTCCTACCTTTCGCAAAAACTTAATAAAGGAATTATGCTTCCACCACCCCAACTTTCATTTCCTTCGGGAACCATGGCGCTTTCCACGACTTCTTGTGTCAGCGGAACAGAAGAGGTCGAAGAGAATTTTCTCGTTGAATGATTTAGTGGCTTCGTCAATGTCGCAAGGTCTCTGGTCATCTTACTCAAGAGGTGAAATCAGCTTCGCTTGAAATCCCACCACCACCACCACACACCAGTTTTTAGAGCGAACGTGTAGATTCATTCTGTCTCACGCAAACTTACGATGTTGAGGGTTTTCTAACGTTTACACCTAGAATCTGATTCTTTGTCCTAAGATCTTGCTATTTACCTTTTTCCGAGTGCTGCCTTTTTCCGTTGTTCTAATTTCCTTCGGAATCACATCGCCTTCTGTATTACATGGTATTTCGTTTTCTTATTGCAATAAATGCATTTGCGAATGCAGAGCCTTTAATTTAATGCTAATTTATAGTAATGTATACAAATAAACGATCGTATTGTTTTGCTCAGTCATAACTGGAACTTCCGTCTGTGTTGTTATTATTATTATTATTATTATTATTATTATTATTATTATTATTATTATTATTGAGAATTAAAAGCCACAGTAGTGTTAAAAATATTTATATACAAAGTTCAAAACGAAAAGGAGAGACTTTCAGATACTTCTCCGTATCCCTCATCAGTCGTTTCTGTTGACGAGACGGTTGGAGCTCCGAAGTGGCCGTACGGGTGATTCCAGAAACAATCGAACAGCGGTTACCTGACCAACCACTGCTAGAAGAATCCGCTTTAGACCAGTTTCCTGTTGTCATAACGCTCCCTCCACTGTCTTACCGCTTAGTAGGACTGATGAGGGATAGGAGTAGTAGTATCTGAAAGTCTCTCCTTTCGTGTTTAACTTTGCACGTAAATATTTTTAACACTACTGTGGCTTGTAATTCTCGATATTATAACCTCGTTACAGGGTCGTCTTGTTTCATTATTATTATTATTATATTATTATTATTA
>JANJGK010006966.1:5000-20000 GCA_039081455.1 Macrobrachium rosenbergii
CTGTAACTAGACACACTTATCAAAGACCGCTGTATCAGGCTGCAGAATGAAAATGCCTTAGATGGAACTTTTTAGTATCCCTAGGATTGGGACTTATCATCTCGACGCTTTCATATATTAATAATATTTTTGATTATGTGGTTAATAATGATAACTGAATATACCTTAGCGACCAACTCAAATATTTAAGCGACCCATTCTTGGGCTCAGCCCAAGAATTAGAGATCACTGCTTTAATCAATGAATCAACCAACGCATCAATCACCTCTCCCCTCGTCCTCTCTCAACCAAGGCAGTGATTATCCTCGCGGCTTCCTCCCCCTCGGTTTCTTCTTCCATCTTCCAGTCCCTGGAATGAAAAGTGTCCCTCCAGAGCTCTATCGATTTCCTTCCCCTTCCTCGAAAGTCTTGAGACTTTACAGCGGTGACATTACGCTCTGACCTGTCGAAGGATGCAAAGTGTTACCCCATATGGTCTCATGTGTTAAAAGGACGCTTTGTTAAGATAATATTTCACGGCAGGAAAGGGAATGGATGTTAATGGATAGCACGATATAACAAATGAAATTATATTTCAGCATTACAGGATTGCATTTATGTAAATGCTTGTATTTAGAAGCGATTGGCCGTTTTGGGGGTTGTTTATTATTTTAGTGTCTAACTATGAGAATAATTAGTTTTTTGCAACAATAATCATACTATTTAATTATTAAGATTTACTTCAGGAAACACATTTCAATCCCTTGAACTTTAATTAGATCCTAAACCTGGAGCCATTACAGCAGGGCATTACTTAATCATGCATAAGCTTTGAATATAGCATAGAAATAAATTTTTTTTTTTTTTTTTTTTTAAGAAATGCCAGTTCATTATAATCTGGTAATTGATTTGAAGAATTTTGTAATTATTAGTGCGTCTTTTATTATTTTACCACAGCAGTGATAAAATTACATAAGTAAATGTTATTAACAAAGGAGGATACTTTAATTGTAAAATTAACACTTTGCTATGATAATGTATCAGATTTTAAATTATGAATACTCATAGCATATCTAACACGATCATACCAAGATACTAAGGTTAAAGAAGTGCCTATTTAGTTTATAGACAACCACACATGAATATGAATAACTACATAAGTATTATTTTGCAAGAAACCTAATTAGCATTTTCGGTGCTTTTTGTTTTTGTGGACTAGAGAAGTCCAAGATGATCAGGTTTTTCGACATAATGCTTTGCTAGCTAATAATTGCCTAAAAATTGTGCACAACTATTGCATAAGAAACCTCCAATATTTTTTGGTGTAATAGAAGGTTTTCTACAGACTTTGGCCATCCAGGACAACCATTGAGAAAGCATTCAGTGATCTAAAACTATGTTGTGATCCGGCAAGGTGTTCCTTTTGCTCGAAGGACAAATTGCGTTTGGTTTCATTAGCTGGAGTTTAATTGTCGGTGCAATTGCATCTGTGATAACCTGTTGTAATGGCTTCCATTTAGCCTCATTTTATGACATTCTTATAATAATAATAATAATAACAATAATAATAATAATAATAATAATAATAATAATAATAATCATAATAATAATAATAATAATAATAATAATAATAATAATAATAATATCTCGGAAGAAGACCCTCTCAATAAAACTTCATTGAACTGTATGGCCGTCTGGATGCCATTTAGTTTGCATTTTAGCTTCTCAATCTTGCGAATGAAGTTCTTTGTAGCAGCAGGTAAACATACAGCAGCTGTCCACAGCTCATTTATTTACCTTGATGTTTCGGTACAGCCTTCTACGATTCTCTGATTTCAAATGAAGCCAGGGGGTACATCTATGCCATATTTATGCCCGTAAGCGGGCTTAAAAAAAATTTGGTGATTTTTCATTGTTGTCGCTGCTTAGGAAGGGGGCCCCTCTTATTAGCTGGGAGTGTTATGGCTCATTTTGGAGAGTCTGGCTCACCGACATAGCCACTGATTGGTAGGCGCCAGATCCCGGGAGTTTTGGTCATAAGGCGCGCAACCTAAGTAGTGGACGGCTTAATTGCTGTCCCAGGGGTGCGCCTTGAAGTTCTCCTGATGGTGGAAGGGAAGAGAAGTGTCTCCTGGGTCATGTTTAGCAACGGTTTCCATCAAAGGATGGTAAGGGTCTCCATATGTCGGAGGCGGCAATGGTCGCTGTCGCTATCTAAGATATTTGCATGCCTTATGATTTACTGGCTTTGGGAGGCACTGCCATGTTCCCTCATGTAGTGTTGGTATACCGCCCCCTTGTATAAGTGAAGTCATACCGATGTACAAATAGCAGCAGCCATTCTCAGGGTACTATATTTGGTAAACCACTCCCCTCCTCTTTGTTGCTAGTGAAGGGGCTATTCCTCACGAGGTACTGGGTAGTCTTCCGATCCTTGTAATAGATCATAAGGTTGACTTTTTTTTGTCTTCAGTGGTGGGTTTTACATAGGTGCGATGATGTTCTTCACATGAAGCGGATAACCAATTCCTCATCAAATGTGCGCCTGAGTGTCTCCAGTTCTTTTTCATCAGTGACATTGACAAAGGTGTCATTAACATACTGAATGTATAATGCTGTTCTGGGGATCCTACTGCAGACACGCTGATCAACAACCCTCCCATACAAGTTGGTGAACAGCACCCCAAGAGGGGAACCCATGGCTACTCCATCAATCTACGTCCATATTTGCCCTTGTTGATCAACAAATCGGTCCCTCCTTAGTGCAGATCTCAACCAGGCACTTCAGTGATGCCTCTGGAACATTCAGTGTTGGGGTTGAATCATCTCTGTAGACCCTGAGAAGGATCATCCGTATTGTTTCATCTATGGGCACATTGGTGAAAAGCTCTTCACATCTAGTGGGCATATATTGAATCCAAAGTTTCTTCAAAGTCTTGGCCAGCTGGTAGGGTGGAATCAGGCACTGGCTTATTATGGGTTGGAGGAGATGGATAACGGATATTCTTGCCATCGGGTTGCCAGGGTGATGAGAAATGCTGTCGACAGGTGGTATCATCAGGAGGACCATGCCCCCCGCAAGAGCGAGAGAACCATTTAACTGTTCTATAGGGGCTACAAGAACACCAAGTGCGAGAAATACAAGGCAGCCCTGAAGAATATCATCACATCCATGTAAAACCCACCGATGAAGACAAAAATTGTCAACCTTACAATCTGATACAAGGATCGGAAGACTACCCAGTACCTCACCTCATGAGGTACTAGCAACGAAGAGAGGAGTGGCTTACCAAATATAGTGCCCTGAGAATGGATGCAGCTATTCGTACTACTCGACTCTCCAAGAGGAACGCCATTCACCTACAAGAAGGGGCAGTGTACCAACACTACATGAAGGAACATGGCAGTGCCCCAAATGCTAGTAGTTCTAAAGGAGTGCAAATCCTAGATGGTGACAGTGACCATCACCGCCTCCAATATAAGGAGGCCCTCATCATTCTCCAATAGAAACCGTCGCTAAACGTAACCCAGAGAACCCTGCTTCTCCCTTCCACTATCAGGAGAATGGCAAGGTGCGCCCCTAGGATAGCAATTCAGCCGCCCACTACTTTAGGCAGTGCGCCCTAGACCAAAACTGCCGGAACCTGGGGCCAACCAGTCAGCGACAATGTCGGTCAGCCAGACTCTCCCAGATGAGTCATACCGCTCCCAGCCAATAGGAGAGGCGCCCCCTAACCCCACTTCCGTCGGCTTTAACAACCAAAGGAAAGTTGCCAAAAAATTTTATAAGTCCACATACCGGTATAAATATGGCATTACATGTACCCCTGTCTTCATTCGCCTTTAGAGTATGTGGAAGAAATATTTACCGAGACATGTAGGTAAACAAACGAACTTTGCATAGTTGCTGCATGTTTTACCTGCTGCTAAAAAGAGCCTCATTCGAGAGACTGAGAAACTACAATACTAACTAAACGGCATCCAGACGTCCATACTGTTCACTGAATAATAATAATAATAATAATAATAATAATAATAATAATAATAATAATAATAATAATTTCATTTTATACGAAATTCTTATATAATGATAATAACAATTAAATAACAGTAAGGACCTATATCTATATATCTGTTAGTAGTATGGCAACTATTGTCGACTATAGATACTAACTTCCCGGGGAGCCCTAGAGCCGTCCAGTCTCTATTTGAATTTGCGGGATAGAAGTACGAAGGTCATAACTTTCGGGCCATAACTAACGTGTGAAAGGTCGGGACTTACTTTCTTGACCCTTTCTAATAATACTTCAGCTCTGTGAGAATAATGGCAGATTATTTAATAACACTTTGGTATTGCAGGTTTTATCTATTGAAGAGAACAATAATTAGAAGACGGTGCTGTGAACCATCAACATGAAGAAAAATTATTCTACTCAAAGATACGTCGATAGAATAAGAGGAAATTGAAAATAATAATACTCTTTGAAGTATATTTCAAGATAACTTTCGTTATTCATTTTCTTCGCCATCTTTATTTTCTTAATAATTTGAATTCGTTATTACGTTTATGCAATTGTGAAGAGACGGTAGGAGTAAAGGGACAACAGAAGGAGGAAAGAAATGAGTACTACCCAAAACACCGAACAACGAGTACTCACTTAAGAATAAGTCAATAAATAAACGCAGAAAATAACGACTTTAACCCGTCACATGGGGTCTGTCACTCTGACTTCATATGGAATATAAGAACATCAGAGCTCTCTTGCTGATATAACGCTAAAATAACGCTGAGGCAAATTCGTAGCTGTAACGCAAGTAGTGACGGCTAATAACAGTGCAAAAGTTAACAAGCACGAACGGAGACCACAAACATCCGCCAAGAGCTCTCATCTATCCTCAAATGAGGTTCTCTTCAATTCATCAATTACTGCTAGTTGCGGGGTTTACTGGTGGCAAAATTCTCATATAATTGCACAGGTAACATTTTGCGCAGTCAGACGAAGGAACATACAGACAGTCAAAGGAACTGAACTAAAACATAACCTCCTCGTTGGAGGACAGCGAATATAAAAAGAAAACTATTAACAAATTTAGAAATACCTGCAGCGAGTGAGCGAAGCTTTCATCATTCCCGACGACAGGGCAATGAAGATGGATTGGACTCTGAATTGGTAACAATTGCTGAAGAAAAATATTGCAGGACAGCTGTCTGGCGTTTGTTCGCTTTGATCGGCGTTGCGAGAAAGGAAAGAGTACAATTCCTAATGATTTCCTAGTGCCTGGTCAGACGTGAATGGCTTAATATTACGCTATTTAGAATGAAGGATTATCTTTTTTATATATAACTGTTCTGAAATTACATTAGCAAAGAGAGTAAGGGTTTTGCATATATTACCGTAAAGAGTGACGGTAATGTAAGGAATATATTAAAAACATGCATACAGAAAGACGACACAACTTAGAGGTAATTAAAATTATACAGTTTATCCTTTTAAGAACCAAATAAAGTGATCCCTTTCCAACAAATTGCTTTTTCTCCAAAGGTAATCAACGTCAGGGGGCCAATGCCTTCCGTGCATAGTTGTTGTGTTGTCCTGAGTTTTATTAATTTTCTGTTTGACTATAACAACCTGGAACACATTCTGCACTCACGATGCCTGAGTGGAAGAGGAAGAGCAACAGCTGCACCAGAAGAGGTGGCAGGAACGTTTAATCTGCGATCTAAACTCTTTAGGAATATTTAATAAATTTTCTGATGTGTGAATTTACCTTCTTGGTCTAAGGAAAGAAATTCTGCCATCTAAGAATATAGCTGTTTATTTCCCTAAGAATCCCCACATTATATTTTGCGTAATGATATTCACAAACACACAGAAAAAGTGGAAGGTAAGTCAGAGTTAGAAAGAGATCCGAATAAAGAGGTTCTTCGGACAAAGGCGATATGATCATTTAAGAGAGGTGGTGCCAGAATTGCTTTCATCTGTTCTTTCTCATCAGTTGACCAACCAAGAGGCCTTTTTATACCTTATGATGCAACTAGGTATCTTTCCTGATGCACTAAGTAACATCATGCCCCTAAGATTCCTACTCTCTTGCTTCCTCGATTATTCCCAAGGTGTTGCCGCGGATTGCCTAAAAGAAAACAAGCCCTTGGAGAGGGGCAACTTTTTAGACTTGGCCATTTATTCCACATCTATGACCATGTCATGAGAAAATATGTTGAAGCATATTCACTGATCGTCTTTCCAGGAGTTATTTGGAGGAAAGTAGTTCATAGCAATCTTTAAATTTAGAAACCAAAAATGCATTGAGGAGAGGAAGATCGAGTAATGCCTATGGCTTTGATAACCGATGGCTCTCCATAGTGTTGGTGTTCACATTCAGTAGAAACCACCATTGATAATTTCAAATAAATTTATAAATTTGAAAAGATCTGAGTGATTTAACAATCATATGATTGCGCTTTTAACTTTAAATACTAAGATGTTTGATAAAATATGTTCGAGTTACATGCAGATGAATTAATACTGCTGTTAATGGTGTCTTCACACCTCCAATTATAACATAACCTGCTTCCTTACTGGCCTATCAAAGATACTTTTTTATCCCTCGAACTCTTCCCATTTTATAATCATACTAATCTGCAGAAATTTCCGTTGCAATCACCATGTTACTGTCTAAATTTTGAAATTTCGAGGACTATGAAGTGTCACAGTTTAATTATTATAATTCTGAAGAGTGACTTCACCGCTAAATGGATACAATATTTTGGGTAACTTTCGATTCGAAAACATTAGAAAATAACTGAGCTCATGTTCTAAGCCTTAGGTTTGTATCACAGTTAACATTGAAATATTAGTTATCAACTTTGAAATTTCTTTTGTGTGGCAATAAGAGGCCATTCACTGATAATATAAATAAAAATATTTAAGATATGTAAATAAATAATGCCATCGATATTATCAACATCACAATTATTGCAATGACCAGGTGAATTATACATTATAAATTCTTTAATGTAAATGGAATATAATGGTGAGAGAAAATTCGAGAGAAGAATAATTAACAAAGAGGTAACAAAGTTTAGAGGATATTCCATTCAGCTATCGCACTGGGTTTGAATATCAGAACTCACACTAAATGAAGACTGGTTGGCCAAGTAAAAAGGTTTAAAAAACAAACCTTTTGTTCACTCCAAAATCTTCCTATCATTTATAGCCACAGCTGCTAGAATTCCGTCTTCATCTGTACCGTGATGCCTAACGTATTGCAACTCTTGCGTGTCATTGATTTTAGGACTACATCATTACAGTGACATTTTATGACTTGGCCAGCTTGCTGAGGGACTTGTTACTCCATACCTATTATTATTTAAATGTGTGGTGCCCCAATAAAATAAATATTACGTTTTCTGTAACGTTCAGCTAACGGGAGAAGAAGATTTTCTGATGAATAAGATGAAACATGAAACGAGAATGTGCCTTTGATAAACTGTGAACGTACTTGTCTTTATTCAAAAAAGTGATTGAAAAATAATTATCATTATCAGTTGAAGAAGTAGCAACTGATCACTGAGCAAAGCCAATTGTTCTTTTATTGTTAAAAGGACAATTAAATAAAGAAAAGAGGCTGTTTGAAAATGGTTTTTACTGTATGTGAAGGAAGGAATTATAATGATACGGTGCATGCCGATAAGAATGATGGTTTATTAAAATAGAGAGAAAATACAAGACCCATCCTCAAGGACAGCATCCCATACGGATGGACCAAGGTACCTCTACTCGACCAATCGTATAGCCGATAGTTTATTCGATACAACGGCCTCGGCTGGACGACGGTAAGTTTACAAGTAGCGTTTATTACCCTTAGACTATCGTCTTTGCACACAGAGGAAATTGACAACATGATACCGATTACGTTTTACTAATAATTTTCAATCTTATTCAAACGCCAAAGTTTAAACTCTGCATCAAGAAATCTTTCCTGCTCTTCATTTCCACTTTATTCAAACAGAAACTGATAATTTTCAGCCCCTGACTGCACAGAATATCACTGATTGGCCTGGAGACAAAGAGCGTTGACATTATGTGGAGAAGGAAAAACCAGTCTAATGTCTCGATGCTATAAGGCTGCAAGACTTTCACGTAATTAAAGAGTATTATTTCATAAACCTTTGCAGATGAGACTGCATGGAATTTAAAGTCCAGAGAGCAATTAAGGACTTCATTTAATTGATGCGTCGAGATTTCGGAATTTTAATTATGATTTTGTGGATCAAAAATAATTTTTCTTCTTCAAGCATTTCTTTTAAGCAAACTGGGTTGTCGTCTCAGAGTCAGGTTCTATATTCCAAAGCAATCTTGATTATACAGAGAAGTTCTTACCGCTAAAAATGGTAGTAAATATGCGAGAGAGTTCCAGCCCTGGGTCAAAAAAGACGGTTCGAGAGGGCAAAGCCTGGCTTTGGGGCGCTAACAACTGTCTCAAACATCGCCCCAAGGTACCTTCATTTTTGATACTGATATAGGAGCCAGTGTTGAGAGCCATGCCTCGGGCTGGATGACAGCAATTATAAATGTTGAGTGTATTACGTGTTGATTATCGTTGTTACCCACAAGAAAAAATTAATGGATACACATTAATTTTTGCTCTATAAAGATTTTGTTAGTCGTTTCAAATGAGTTTTCATGTATGAGGTACGTCTCGATCGAATTATTAAGACGTCAGAAATTGAAATAAATGACAAATTACAGATATAGATAAACAGGCAGATAGATAGAGGGGTATAGCAAAATGAGCCGAAGGGCTTAGGTGAAAAATGAATAAGTGAAATGCCAATTTTCGAGAATTGTCAGCACTTCATATTACTAAACAGTTTCTCAATTATCGCAATTCTTTCATATACAGTTTTGTATTAGCATTCAGTCTCTCTCTCTCTCTCTCTCTCTCTCTCTCTCTCTCTCTCTCTCTCTCTCTCTCTCTCTCTCTCTCTCTCTCTCTGACATCGTAATTCAGTCAAATGAGACACACTTTACATCCATTCACAGTTAGAAGATTGAGAATAAATTACCTTGCTCCAGATATTCCTGGTGAAAGAATATCATGCGGACTCAGACCAGGACATTTTTTGTCTCTAGGAACTCAAAGGCAAGTGCTGGAACGGCAGAGGACCATTCAGAGTTAAAGAATGGTATATTTTTCTCAGAGGAGTATTTTGGGTGAAGGTAAGAGGAAATGGAGCACATTGTTTATAACTTGAAACTTTTGTTTAATTATTCTCCTCCCAGTTTTCCTTTTCGACGTAGAATATTTCTTCTTTTTATACTACTTCTTTTATGTTCATGCTTATTTTTTGAGCATAGAGAACAGTAAACTAAAACAAGAAATTAATCTGGAGTGAGATTAAATTTCAGTCCATTTTATAGAATTGTTATTCTTCATAACTAGTGTATCCATATCGCCAAAAATTACATTTTAATAAGAAAGGATACCTTCACTTTGCGTTTTTCCATAGAGGCCAGTGGGAAGAGACGTTTGCCCCGGACTGGACAACGGCAAGTCTAAACGTGGAGTTCATTACCGTTATACGATCGTTCTTGCACACAGAAGAGCGTATGTAGGAATTCATTTTTCTTTAATAATAGAGATATTCGTTCACTATTGATTTAATTGTGTTTTTATAAGAGAAAAATGCCTTTAATATTATGATATATATTTATCCTCCTAATCTGCACAGTAATTACTCTACGGGAAATTAACAAGTGACAATTATAATGGTCACTTGTTAATTTTTTTACGGTGCTTAAGAATGGAGTCTATTTCCCGTAGAGTAATTATTGTGCAGATTAGGAGGAAAAATATCTTCATAAAGGCAATTTTCCCTCATAAAAATACAATTAAAGCAATAATGAACAAATATCTCTATCTAATAAAAGAAAAAATGAATCCCTACTTACGCTCTTCTGTGCGCGATAACGATTGTGTAACGGTAATGAACTCCACGTTTAGATCTAGATGCATAAATATGCATGAGTAAATGCAGATTAGAATATAATGAGCCTGCTGTTAGTACGATTCCTCTGGAATTTTACTAAAATGTTGCCGTTATTTTTAATGGGACAGAGTCACTATGTTTTTGCATTAGCCAAATTCTCATATGATCCAGATCCTAATCCTTTTCCTCCTACTGATACTGCTTCTCCTCCTTCTCCTTCTCATCATCATCTTTCCCGTCATTTTCATCAATGATTTACTCAGTTTTTCAAACTGCGGTAAGATGCAAAAAGGCGAGGTATCAGGTGATTCGCTGTTGCTAGAACACTTTATTCCTAAATTCCCCTCTTGACCAAGTCCCTTTTTCCATGCCGTCCTTAGCTTCATACTTGCCTTTTCCGTTTCTTTCCAAATCTCTTAATTTAGTATGTTTCATTTATATCGAATTATATATATATATATATATATATATATATATATATATATATATATATATATATATATATATATATATATATATATATATATATATATATATATATATATATATATATATATATGCACCACGTCAATATACCGCGAACAATGCAGGGAGCCAGT
Source organism: Macrobrachium rosenbergii (assembly GCA_039081455.1). Classification (NCBI taxonomy): domain Eukaryota; kingdom Metazoa; phylum Arthropoda; class Malacostraca; order Decapoda; family Palaemonidae; genus Macrobrachium; species Macrobrachium rosenbergii. Next base: position 15,573 of record JANJGK010006966.1, read on the forward strand.
TCCGTAAAATATTGATTAGAAGAGCAAAGTTGCTGACGAAAAGCAGATTCTCAATTTGAGCGTCTAAGCCAAATGCTGCGTAATATATATATTAACAATACATCGTCCCAGGTTGGTCCTTCCTTTTGCTGATTCATGAAATTGTTATCACGAGTTGGAGTTCTGCGTCTGCAAAACAAAACAATTAATGTCCAATCCAGTCGGCAGTGCATTGACGATTCAAAGTTGGCAATATGTTCAAAATACAATAAATCTTGTTCTTGAATAATAGGAGTATTTTTCTGGAATGTTGTTAAGGAAGAAGTAAACAGTGACTATATATATATATATATATATATATATATATATATATATATATATATATATATATATATATATATATATATATATATATATATATACATACATATGTGTATATATGTAATGAATATTTATGGTGTGGCAACAATGCACTTCCTTGAAGACTGAGTTTTGCAAGGGCTGTAGTTCCCCTTTTAGTGCCGAATGCATTTGAACCACTTTCTTTATCTCATTTTCTGTCCTTTGTAGAAATAAAATTGAGGTAAAAGGACGAAATGATATTCAAAAAAGCAATTATATTCCATTAAAGTTTTATTCTCTCGTATTCATGCCCGGATTTTGTATCGGCTCTTGGGGAAATATAAGTGTTATTTTCCTGTATCTCCATTTTATTTCTGCAAAAGACAAAAAAGGAAATACAGAAAGAGGGACAAATGAAATAGAGGGTCAAATGAAGACGCACCGGTACTTTTACGTTTTGCATTAGTTACAATTTCTTTGCAGACCTACCAAGCAATTATATTTCACATGGCAAGTTTTATATTCGATTTTCCTTAGTAACAAATATAAGATACTTTTGTCGGCGAGGTAAATTTACTACACATTTTTCTCATCACTAAAACATGTTCCCTCGGTATTAAGTAATACTATAAAAAGATGAGTTCTTTTTTCTTTCATTTTCTAAATCTAAAATTTAGAAAAGTCCCTTATAAAAAAATTCCTTTTACTATCTATTCCGCATCGCATTTGCATTTTGCCTTTTTTTGTCTGGTGATTAATCCTAAATCTTGTATGATTGTATCTTCTATTTTTTACTGCGCTGGGTCATGGTTTTTCTGCTTTGATTTTGGAACCTGCATATTTTTTTCTAATCTGCATTTATTCGTGCATATTTATGCATTTAGATCCGATGTCATATTCTGAATTTTGTGTATATGGTACCGAATATATTCCTCCATCTTTTGCACGTTTTTTGCATATAGTCTTTTGTATTTAATTGTTTTTATCCTATGACATTTTGCGAATTTTTATTTATAGTTCAGCAAAAAATTTGCGTTTTGCTTCTTTTTTTTTATGATCGCTTGTCATATACCAAATTGTGTATTTGTCATTTTAATTTTAATTTTGGTGACCATTAAAAATTTTTTTGATATTTTTCAATTCAATTAGTTAACTTCACCTCTTTGTTTTATATCCCCTTGACCTTTTGTTCCACTGCTCGTAAGGCGATATTATTCAGACTTATTTAACCCATTCAATATTCACAAGCAGTTGGAAGTGAAGACTCCTTGCAAAGAAATAGTTTATCTTTAAGAGTTCTTGAAAGTATCATGAAACTACAGTCCGTTACTACCATTTACTTCATCCTGACTCATAAGCGCTGCCCCCACGTGGTTGTCTGGTTTCTTCTTTTATGGGTCTGCCTTAGTTACCCCGCAGTTGTAATGCTCGATGATCTCATGATAATCAGATTACCTGTGAATAAATCAAAATTTAAGGGATCAGAGTAGCGAAGAGCTATAAGAAATAACAATCCTCACCGTTCTCTCTCTCTCTCTCTCTCTCTCTCTCTCTCTCTGTATACACACACAGACACACACACACAAACACACACACACACACACACACACACACACACACACACACACACACATATATATATATATATATATATATATATATATATATATATATATATATATATATATATATATATATATATATATATATATATATATATATTTATATATATGTATATATACATATATGTGTGTGTGTATAACTGAATCACAAAAATATGGAACGTGATGAATATATAAATACGGACAAAATCCATGAAGGAAAGAGAAATACTGGAGTGCTGCAAGGCCTTTCGACTGTCGTCCTTTAATTCGAAAGTCCTCGCAGCACTCCGGTGTTTCTCTTTACTTCGTGGGTTTTGTCTTTATTTATATATGTATGTATTTACGCATGTGTGTGTGTATGTGTCCAAAGAGGATATTTGCAAAAATAAAAAAAATAGTGCTTAATGTACAGAACCTCTATTTTGCATAAACATTTTAAAATCTTTACATCTTTACACATTTCAACGTCGAATGAGTGTTAATAAAAGAAAACTTAAAGAATGACCTGGAGAAATCGCTAAGTAATTCTTATGGAAGGAAGAAAAATTTAAACTTCGTAAAATAGCTAAATACTTTCATTTCCTTAGAATAAAGATATCAAAATAACTTAATAGATGAAAATAGGTGAAAATATCCTCTCAGGGTAAAGAAATATATCCTTCTTTTTCATAGCAAATTGGATTAATCAAATACTTTCCAAAAACCAAGGAAACATAAAGGACAATTGAGAAAGAATAATATTAAGAAATCCTCCTGTAAGGAGAAAGTAATTTCAATTACATTCCACTTTTCCCTCTTACCTCTCTTGAGATCTGGTGCTATATCACTTCCTGATTTTGTACGTTTGCTTTGGTCTCCTTTTATTTCTATTACTCCAGTTTCCTCCCGCATGTATTTTCCTTTGTACTCGAGTTATTAAAATTATTAGCCAAACTGCGGAATGCAACAAGTCCAAGATCTACAAAAATCAAGAAGAGACGATTCAAGAGGAACAATGTGAGGTTAAGAAGCCTCACCTGTCTTGGTCTGCATGTCGGTTTGTTAATACTGTCACGAAAGCCTTCTTTATTGTATCTTGCCTTGTCGTTATGGCTTGTCTTAACTCCATGCTTTTGTGACCCAGATAATGCTTGTAATCTTTAATAATCATATTAATCATATAATAGGGAAGCTTTTGCCTTGGAAAAAATCTAAAAAAAATAATGAGCAAATTTCTTTCTTTTACCTGTTCTGTGGCCTTGTATTTTTTTTATCATCGTCGTCTGTATGCTGAATGAGAGAGATTCTATCTGCCTGAAAAAAAAATAGTATTTAACTCTAAATCTGTCGGTTATTTACACTAAACTTTGTGAAGGGGAAAAATTGCATTATATGGATAAAATTCATAACCTCCGGTTTTCAGCTAATCAATCCCATGAAGTAGTGGCGATGTGGAGTGCCCAATTCTACTGATTCCGACTCTCATTTCTTGAGATATTTCAGTTAATCTTCACTTTAATCATCATATTTAAATCGCAAGTAATATTTGCTTATTTGAAGTATCTATCACCACTAAAAGTAAAAGACTATATTGAAAGTGCTTAATTTTTGCTTTAAGATAATATAATATACTAGACATACAAACAGGTGTTCTGAAGATGATGAATTTGGACGAACTCGAATTCAGATATCCTTATTTCTCCTCCTAAATCCTTCAATACCCTACCAAACTTATGGGCTCCGTTTATGCAAAGACCCTTGCAGGCACAAGGCCAGGTTATTGTATAACCAACAACTGACACCCATGCAGTTGTGAAGTGCATTTCTATCCATATCTTTAGTGCATTACTTATTCTTTCATTTTTATGACAGGAATAATATGACGATGGTTTTAGTAATATACTGTGAAATGCATTATTACACCAAGTGAAAGAATGATTAAAAAAAAAACACGGATCACACATTTGAAAACTTTCTTTCTAGTAATGACTTCAGTCAACATCCTGAGGAAATACATCAACCATATTACCATGGTATAAAAAGAAAGCGAGACATTAGTTCATCTGTAATTTTCTAACCTATTTTACACGTACAATAAAGACAGGTATTTGATGTATTGAAGAGAGAAAGGGACAGACAGACAGACAGACAAACAGACAGACAGACAGGCAGGCAGACATACTGACATGCAGAGGGAGAGAGAGGAAAAGGGAGCCTCAGATTTTCACCTGAAAGCATTTCATCGCAAACTTAGGGCAAACAGCCAAGTTGTTTTCTTATCCAAAGGAAACACGTGTTTACACAGCTTGCAATTGTAAGGCATTCGTGTGATTACTGAGCCAAGCATTTGCCGAGAGGAAACTTGATAAGCAAACAATGCTTCTGTATGAATGTTAAAGTCTGTCATGCCCAGTGTTTCATCTTTACAGCAAGAAAGAATTCTAGAATTAGCGATTTTAAAGAAATATGTATTCCAACCTGCAATAGAGAATAAAATCGTGAAAATAGTGCTTATGATGACGGT
>JANJGK010006966.1:25000-33871 GCA_039081455.1 Macrobrachium rosenbergii
AAGGGAGGCCTATCTGCTACCAACTGGTGTGAACCGCTATTCCCTGGTTCAAAATACCCATATTTCCCTGCCCAAATCTTCAAATGAACAGCGAATTGCATTTCAAAATTAATGAGGCGCTGGCTTCTAAATGAGGAAGGGATATATCCTTGACAATATATATATATATATATATATATATATATATATATATATATATATATATATATATATATATATATATATATATATATAATCTGTCTTTTTAACGTATGGCTCTGAAAATATCTTTAGGATTTAAATTGATAATGATGTTCTTTTGGTATTTCTAAAATACTTGCTAGTATAATATCATCTCTACATTTCTGAATTATTCTCTGTCTAGTTTAGTTTTCTGCCTTAGGGCCTTACTACTTTACTGACTTCCTATAAGGCTTTGCCATCAATAAAAATAAAAACAAGTTATTTATAAGTCACATGTTAGTTTAATCTACCTTTGAACAGTAATTGGTTCTCAAAGTGGTAAAAAAATTCCCATAAACCGACTGAATAACGAAATATGTCACAGTTACGTCACGAAGCAGTCACCATAACGAATTACGAAGATTAAGACGGAGAAGGAACGAACAAATTAATGAGGAATTTCGCATTTGTTGACCTAAGCACACAGAGAGAGAGAGAGAGAGAGAGAGAGAGAGAGAGAGAGAGAGAGAGAGAGAGAGAGAGAGACTTGATTAGGTAATTCTCATGCCACGCATGTAATGGTCAATTTTAGATGATTCCTTTGAACAGGTCTTGGTAGTTTTAAGCTTGAACGCTAGGTGGTGAATGAATGATTTTGTTATGTAAGACCTGCGTGTTTCCCGAGGAAATAGGCTCCAACCACAAAAGTTAAACAGCACAGCCAACAACGCGTTGTTCTTCCTACACGATGTTGGTGATCACAACATAAATGACGCAGGATCGTGCGTAGTACCATTTTAACACCGTACGCAAAGAGGGAAAGTGTTTATTTATTTATTATATCATATAACGTCTTCAACCATATGTATGAACGGGAGGGGCAAATGACTTATGATCATCGCTTTTCACGTGATGAGGAGGTTGCCAAATGTCGCTTATGTATAATTAACAGTTGTTTTTCATATATATTCCTTTTATGGGCGCTTGCTCTTGCAAAGAAGTGGGTATTAGAGTTTTGGAATCATTTAAGGTATAATGATATGTCATCTCAAATTCTATGCTATATGTACCAAAAGTTGCTAGCTAATGTTTTTCCGTTCTTTGTGCGAACACTGCCTTCCACTTTTATACATCGTTAATTGTTGTTCTCTTCTCCAGGTAATAATTTATCAATAAACCTCATAGATAGAGATAGGTTTAGCTCCAAAGTGTTTGAGTGATGTCGAGAGAGAGAGAGAGAGAGAGAGAGAGAGAGAGAGAGAGAGAGTTTGGTGGTGTTTTCTGCTGGTTGAAAGCATCTAGTTTAGCCACTATTACACATGCACAGACTCAGCATTGTTTATTACAGAAAGAAATTATTTATTTAGGTTTTCAATGTAGATTTTATGGAAGAAATAAATAATTATATTATTTATTATCATTAATTATGATCCAAATTCACGTAAATTCTGATAAAAAAAGTATGTTATAGGGGATTTATTTTGGCAGGTACATCTTACGTCTGACAGTGCCTGGAAGAAAAGGTGAAGTGTCAGGTGAAAAAGGAGAATTAACCCATACAGCACTGACGGAAAAGGTGACGTAAAATCGAAAATTTCCTTTCTTTTATTGTGTCTGTATGCCTGTCATGGGGTAGGGGTTTGATTTTGAGTTATAAACCTTTCTGGGGTGACACAGAGGCCGTGTGCAGAATTTTGTCTGGGCCTGTGAAGAGGTTCGGATTTCTATAGAATCCAAACAAATAAACAAAGATTCACCTTTATATAATATATATATATATATATATATATATATATATATATATATATATATATATATATATATATATATTGTCAGTTGTTGCCATTTAATTAGGTAATAATTTATGAGTCTGGATGAATATTTGAATGTAGATTACTTAAGTGTTATTTTTGTTTTGTTAGTTTGTTTGCTCCTCTCCGGTGGTTCGTTCTTTTTATAATTTTACTAATGCCAGTTGTCTTTTTCATATATGGTGCTGAGTGGGTGTGAGGCCTTCCCCAGTACATTCCATTCCCCCCACTCCCCCACAGCCCTGGGTGGATGAGGGGTCTTATATTTATCCTACAAGAGTAGGAGTTAGTTACGTTCTGGACCTCTGCCTGGGCATTTGGTTGGCTTTCGGACTGCTGCTTGACTTGTTTCTTGTTTTGAGGGTCTGTACACCCGTCAATATATTGTGGATCCATTACCCTCTGCAGCTTAAGAGTTCATCTTCGGATAATTCTACCATACCCTTGGTCCAGTTACCTAAGCCAAGAGAACCTCACTGTCCTACGGTAGGGTATTTATAACCCTTTTATATAATATAGACGTCTTCTTGTTGAGATCACGGCACTTTAATCCTGTTTTGGGCCCTAACACCCCGACTGCCTTGATTTATCCTCCAGACGTGGAGAGTAACGGTCTTTCAAGAGGAGCCACAGAAAACTATAAATAAAAGTTGTTAGGGTGATTAGATTGTATTCGTTACGATATTCTCTCTTTTGCTTTTCTCTTCCTGTCTGGGCCCCCTCCTTTTTGTGTTTGAATGAGTTATTTTTCTATCGTTAATTGGGTAAGTGGATGTTATTAAGTATAATTGATATTCATATTATTTTTGTATCTGAAGAGGTTCAGGTATTATTTCTGACTTATATTGATGTATTAAAATTAAGGATTTTTCTTGGTATTTTCTTTGCCCCTTGAATTGATTTTTGCACATGGCTAAGAGGTTGAGATACTATTCCACCAATAGTGGATTTAGTATTGTGTTGGTGAATACTCGTTGATTTATTATATTTGGATATAGCGTGGTGGTTAATCAAGCCATCACAAGTGGCGACAGTGACACGATTTTTCCATTCCTGTGTATTCACTGGTGTGTGCAAAATTGATTCTTGGGGTTTAGTTTTTTTTAGGCAGCATATTTTCACCTCCTTGCATTTTTTGTGTATTGCTTTTTGTGAATAGGTGTTCATTATGTCGGTTGTTGATGTATTAGAACTCCTTAGTGGAGAGGGGTGGCAAGAGAGGCTTGCAGAGTTGAATAGGGATGACTTGATAATTGTAGCGCAGCATTTTGAATTGGAATATGAGGTGTCAATAAAAAAGGGTGTATTGTTATTGCAAATTTATGAATATATAAAAACTGTAAAGGCTGGTGGGGAACAAGAAGTGAAATCTGAAAAAGGTGGTGTGGTATCTGTAGAAATTTTGGATAGGCAAATTGCTTTGAGGAAGATGGATTTGGAACTAGAAAAGTTTAAGGCAGAGGAAAGGGAAAGGGAGAGGCAGCTTGAGATTGCCATGAGAGGTGCAGGTCCTTCTTCCCCTCCCACTTCTCCAAGTAGGTCTGTAACGCCTGCTATTAATTTAGCGCAGGCTCTCAAATTTGTACCTCAATTTGAGGAAAATAATGTGGCTGAATTTTTTGTATCTTTCGAAAGAATAGCAGCAAGGTTGGAGTGGCCCCAAGAATATTGGACCACTCTTATTCAAAGTAAATTGGTGGGAAGGGCCCAAAAGGTCTATGTAACTTTAGAGGAGGATCTTTCATCAGATTATGAGAGTGTGAAGGCCATTGTCTTAAAGGCCTATGAACTGGTCCCTGAAGCCTATAGGCAACGCTTCAGGAACTTACAAAAATGTAGGGAGCAAACGTTTGTAGAATTTGCAAGGTCTAAAGAACAATATGCTAGTGATTGGCTTAAGTCCAAAGAGGTGGTTGATTTTGATAAATTAAAGGAATTGATGTTGGTGGAAGAGTTTAAGAGGTGTGTAATGGATAAATTGAAGGTCCACCTTGAAGAGTTGAAACTCGATACCATTCAGGAAGTAGCCATCGCTAGTGATGAGTATTATCTATCTCATAAACATGAGTTAGAAGGTGTAACAATAAATGTCAAGTCTAGTTGGGTTAGAACAGGCAGGAATAATAATTGTAACAATAATAACATTGGTAAGAGGTTTAATAGAGGCAATTATAGAACTAACCATCAGGGTAACCATCAGGGTAATAACTATCAGAGTAATACTAATAATAATAATAATAATTTTTCTCCTAACAGAGGTTATAGGAAACCTTATGGATATAATCCAGAAAAGTTAAAGGCACTAACGTGTTTCTTTTGCAATAAGAAGGGGCACGTAAAAAGTATGTGTCATGCATTTAGAAAATCACAAAGGGTTGATGGTAGGCCAGTAATGAGTGTGGAAAAGAGAGAGAGAGAGAACCCGTCCCCGCAAGGACCATTGACCAATGACTACGTGGCTGCTTTGATAAGTATTTATCTGTCGGTAGTGTCTCATTCGTAAATTCGTCCGAGAGAAGGCAAGTACGGATTTTGCGTGATACTGGAGCAGCTCAGTCTTTGGTTCTTCGGGAGGCATTGCTGGGTAATTTGGTTTCTAAAAATAGTGAATTTGTGTTGCTATCTGGTTTCCCTGATACGGTAAAGTCTTACCCTATTGAAAATTTTAACTTGATCTGTCCTTCCTTTTCAGGAAATTTAAAATTGGCCATCATTGATAAGTTTCCTGTTAAGGATGTTGATATTGTCATAGGAAATGACGTTGCACTTAAGAATAATACCTGTCCAATATTGGCAAATTCCGATCATGAAGTAGCAGTAGTTACTCGATCTAGTGCTAGATTTGTTGACGCTGTAGAGTCAACAATTGATGTTGATTTAAGTAGTTTAGATCGTAGCGGTAGCGTAGTTGATATTATGAAGAATAAACCTAACTGGACTGTTGAAGAGCTTATTAAGGCTCAGAAAAAGGATTTTCAGGATATCTCTATGGAGTCGGGTGAGGTGCCTGATCTGACTACTCCTAAGTTTAAGATTATTAAGAATATTTTGTAAAGGTTGAGTAGACCTATGGAGGCTAATAATGCTGATCACGAAATTTTGAAACAAATAATGGTTCCTTATGTTTACAGGAATGAGTTGATTGCATTGGCGCACGAGAGTGGTTTGGCTGGTCATTTTGGTATTCATAAAACTTCGGTCAAGTTACTTATGAATTATTATTGGCCCAAGTTGAAGGCAGATGTGAAGAAGTTTGTCAATAGTTGCGACGTCTGTCAAAAAGTCGGTAAGCCCAATCAGCCTATTCCAAAAGCGCCTTTATGTCCTATTCCAGTGGTTTCTGAACCTTTCAAGGAGGTGATTATTGATGTTGTGGGACCTTTACCAAGAACTCGTAGTGGAAATGAATATATTTTTACTATCATGGATAAGATGTCTCGGTATCCTGAGGCGATACCGCTGCGTACTATAAAAAGTGCTAAAATTGTAGATGTACTAATAGAATTTTTCACCAGGTTTGGAATGCCTAAAATAATTCAATCGGATTGTGGTTCTAATTTTGTTAGTAGGTATTTCAAAGACAAAATGGCAGAGTTGAATATAAAGCATGTAACCTCTTCTCCATATCATCCGGAAAGTCAGGGAGCTCTGGAGAGGTTCCATCAAACCCTCAAGTCTATGATAAAGAAATATTGTTTGGTTAATGGTTCCGAATGGAATAAGGAACTACCTTACTTATTATTTGCATTTCGGTCAGTGCCGAGTCAATCTTTAGGATTTTCACCTTTCAGCCTTATTTTTGGTCATTGTGTGCGTGGTCCATTGGATGTGGTTCGTGAATCTTGGGAGGGGGATGCCCCTGATATAAATTTATTAGATTATGTTAGTAATTTGGGTGATAAATTAACGAAGGCTTGGAAGTTTGCTGGTGAAAATTTATTGTGTAGCCAAAAGAAAATGAAATACTTTTTTGACAGAAAGACTAAGGAGCGTAATTTTGTAGTGGGTGATAATGTCTTGGTATTGCTTCCCATTCCAGGAAACCCTTTAAAAGCTTCATTTTCAGGACCGTGGAAAATTTTAAAGAAATTAAGTGAAGTAAATTATTTAGTAGAGACCCCTGAGAGAAGGAAACCTTTTCAGCTTTGCCATATAAATATGTTGAAGGCATACAATGAACGGGAGAAGGATATTCCCATGGCCTCTATCGGGGATGTTGTTGTGTCTGATAATAACCTTTTTTCTTTTTCAGATAGTGAAAATATTGATGAAAATTGTTTTGATGGAAGTGAATGGCTATCGGATAATAAGGGTTCTTTGACAAATTTTGCTAATATGGTTTCTCATTTAAGCAATGGAGAACAAAGGTCTTTAAAGAAATTGGTATTTAATTATAAGGAATTATTTTCGGATGTACCGGGAAGGACTTCGGTCCTTGAACATGACGTGGACGTAGGTAACGCCACGCCCGTGAAACAATCTCCTTACAGGTTGAATCCTTTCAAGAATGAGGTTGTAGCGAAGGAAGTTGATTATATGTTAAAACATGACCTGATTGAACCCAGCCAAAGTCCGTGGTCATCACCCGTTGTATTGGTAAAGAAATCTGATGGAGATTTCAGGTTATGCTTTGATTATCGTAAGTTGAATGAGTTGTCTAAGTCTGACTGTTATCCATTACCTCGAATTGAGGATTGTATTGATCATATGGGTAAGGCTAAATACACAAGTAAATTCGACTTGCTGAACGGTTATCGGCAGGTTCCTCTTTCGAAGCGGGCAAGGGCCTTGTCTGCTTTCGTAACACCACAAGGACTGTTTCAATGTAAAGTTATACCGTTTGGTATGAAGAACGCGGCTGCTACCTTTCAGAGGTTAATGAATACGTTGGTCTATGGTTTGGAGGGGTGTGTTGTTTATATTGATGATATTGTTATTTATAGTGATGACTGGGAAACGCATTTAAAACGTATTAGGGCACTGTTTGAGGTTTTGAAAAAGGCTGGTTTAGTAATTAATTTAAAGAAAAGTGAGTTCGCAAAGGCGAAGGTGGTATATTTGGGTCATGAAGTCGGTGGTGGTAAAGTTGCTCCCAAGCAAGCAAACATTGAATGTAGTGAGAAAATGGTAATTCCTAAGTGTAGGAGGGATGTCAGAAAATTCCTTGGTTTAGTAGGTTATTACAGAAGGTTTGTTAGGAATTCTTCTGACATTGCCGATCCTTTGACTAATCTCCTAAGAAAGGGTGTAACTTTCGTCTGGACTGAGGAAACGCAAAGGGCATTCGATAATTTGAAGAGAGTTTTACTTAATTTCCCTGTCCTGAGGGCTCCTGATTTCGACCTTCCGTTTTCTCTTGCTACGGACGCAAGTGACGTTGGTGTAGGAGCGGTGTTGTTGCAGAATGACGAACAAGGAGTTTCTCATCCTGTCGCATTCTTTTCAAAAAAGTTGTCCTCCGCCCAACGTAGGTATTCTACTGTGGAGAAAGAGACCCTTGCTGTAATATTGGCCATTAATCATTTTCAGGTTTATCTCTCCTCCACAGATACACCTATTAAGATCCTGACGGATCACAATCCCCTGACCTTCATCAGTAGATACAAGAATAAAAATCAAAGATTGATGCGATAGAGTCTCATGTTGCAAGAATGGAATTTGGAATTTTCACACGTTCCAGGAAAAGATAATGTTGTTGCCGATTTTCTCTCTCGCAGCGTTGAATAGTGGTTTGTGGCAGAGGGCTATGCAGCTATTAAAGGTATAGTATCTGTATCGTTCTAATTACGGTATGTGTGCTGTTGAAGTGAGCACGTAGAGATAAAATATATATGTAAGACTTGTTTATTAATTATCATAATTTTCTTTACAGGGCATGTGTCGATGTTTTATATGTATTGTATGGATTACTTGTTATAAAAAGTTGAGGGTGGCAAATGGTAACAGTTATTGGTTGACTAAAAATGTTTCCAAGTTTTAAGGTGTTGGGTACGATTAGGTTTATACTACTAAGTTAAGGAAAAAGATAGGCTCTAACCCGGTTATTCTATAATTTCAGGCTAATAATTATGCTTCATTGATTTTGGTGTGTTTATTTGTGCAGGGGAGTCTTCTTGCGGTCTTCTCTGTATCATTCAATGAGGGTGTATGTATTGGACACTATGGTGACGAGTGTAGTGGTCACTGAGATAAAGACAGTGGTTTTTTGGCCAAACATTCGTTAACAGTGAATGAAATGTATCACTGAAATTGGACAGTGTTTTTTTTTTGTGGAAAAGGTTATGGCCTATGAACGATATATATCGTAACCCAGTTGTTAGAGCAATATCTAGCTCCTAAGTTTTGTGTGAGAACAAGGTGAAGTTCTTAGTTTTTGTGTAATGGAGCTTCTGGCTTTGGGAAATTTCTCTGTATATGTACTAGTATTAAGATTATGATTTTCTAGGTACTTATAAAGTTGCTATCCTTGTGAGCTGCTATCCTTGATTCTTGCCACCACCTAGCCCGTGTTGTAAGTGTTATAAGTATTATTGGTGGAGAAAAATTTTCTCTTGTTGATTTGTATATCTTGTCTTACAGTTGATTGACAATTATTAATTCATTGTGATTTATACATAATTTTTTCTTGTTTTGAATTTTAGATTATGTATTAACGTTAAAAAAAATTTTTTTTTTAGTAATTTTTTTTTTCTTTGGGAGAGGAGGTGTCAGTTGTTGCCATTTAATTAGGTAATAATTTATGAGTCTGGATGAATTTTTGAATGTAGATTACTTAAGTGTTATTTTTGTTTTGTTAGCTTGTTTGCTCCTCTCCGGTGGTTCGCTCTTTTTATAATTTTACTAATGCCAGTTGTCTTTTTCATATATGGTGCTGAGTGGGTGTGAGGCCTTCCCCAGT